>JAUMHM010000083.1:36265047-36275180 GCA_032362435.1 Melikaiella ostensackeni
TTATTTATTTCCAAATTTACAAGTCCATTTCTTATAAACAAATAAATTTCCTAAGTTGTCAAATTATTTATTGCTAACTTCACAATACAATTCACTGGAAAAATAAATGAATTCGCCAATCTTGTGGAATTATTTATTTATAGATTCATAAGCCTATTTGCTTCATAAATTAATTGATTTACCAACCTTTAGAAATTATTTATTCATGAATTCACAAGTTTCTGTCCTTTATGAATAAATATATAAATAAGTTCATCAACTTTGCGAAATTATTTATTCATAAGCTCACAAGTCTCTGTCCTTTATGAATAAATTATTTAAGAAAGTTTCCAAGTTTTCAAATGATTTATTTATAAATTCACAAGCCTATTTCCTTTATAAATTGATTAATTTATCAACCTTGTGAAATTATTTATTTGTAAATTCACAAGTCTCTGTCCTTTATGAATAAATTGATTAATTAATGTACCAACTTTGCGAAATTATTTATTTGCAAATTCAAAAACCTATTTCCTTTATAAATGAATAAATGGATTTGTGAATTTGGAAAGAAATAATTTCGCAAAGCTGGTAACTTCATTCATTTATTTATTCATAAAGAACCAAGACTTGTGTATTTGTAAACGAATAATTTCACAAGGTTGATTAATTTATTTATTTATAAAGGAAATAGGCTTGTGAATCTATAAATAAATAATTTGTAAGCTTGAAAATTTTTATTTATTGATTCACCCATAAAGGGCAGAGACTTGTGAATCTACAAATAAATGATTTGGCAAAGTCGGTAAATTTATTTATTTATTTATTCATAAAGGGCAGAGACTTGTGAATTCGAAAATAAATAATTTTGCAAACTTGATGAGATTATTTATTTATAAAGGAGATAGGCTAGTGAATTTGGAAATAAATAATTTCGCAAATTTGGTATATTTATTTATTTAATTATTCATAAAGAACAAAGAGTTGTGTATTTATAGATAAATAATTTCACAAGGTTGGTAAATTTATTTATTTCTAAAGGAAAGTGACTTGTGAAGTTAGCAATAAATGATTGTCTAAAATTAGTAAATTTATGCATTATACCGCAAGATCAAACTCATACCAGTCAGTAGAATGAGATGCCAATATCGTTCCTCATGAGAATCGATATTTTCTGTCTCACAAGTGACTGGTATGTATTTGACCTCACTGTATATAAATTACTTGTGAACTTAGTAAATAACTTTATAAATAGTATTTTATCTTTGCATTTCTGCAAAAAATAGTTTCAGGATGCATGTTCATAACGAAAATTGTTAGTTCTTATTTATATATTCTGATAACTAGTTTTTGGGAAAAAGATAGATTACCGACCGCGATTCTCTGGGTAATCTGCGATTTTATCATTTTAGTACAAAAAGAGGCCGCTACCGTCTTGTGAACGCGCTACTAGATCGTTTTTTCTTGGTTCTTCATCTGTTACCTTCCGTCGCGTAGTTCTAAAAAAATTTGGAAGTATTTTTCACTTTTGTTTCGCTTTGAATCGCGAAATCCGCTTTATAATTGTGAAGTTGAGTTTGTGGAAGGTTGCTATACAGAGGGTTTATTTTATTTAGTGTCGATATTGTGTCTGTAAAATATGACTGAAGTCAAGTGTGTTCGACACTCGCCATCTCTCTCTCGGGATTTGTCTGCTCGGTGTTGATTTCAACGTCTCAGAAAAAGAAATTTTTCTATCAAAATATTCATTTTCTTATAAAAAACGCGATGTATTTCACGTTATATGGATTCCAGGATTTCATCAGACCTCGAATATTTGGTGAGTTTTGTCTATTCATCCTACAATCTACTTCCGAAAATGAATATGGTGTCAGGGTCGTATTCATAATTAGGGGCAATCAAGAAAATTTCCAAGTCCCCTTTTTCCAACGTCCTTAAGACTGCGACTAGCGTACGGTGTAAGTACATTCCACGGAACATATGAGAGGTTGAAGAAGTAAGCGTCTGGCCTCTCTCCGTCACATGCTACAAGGTTAGGACTCAGCTACGCTTATCCCTACTGCGTCTAGCGTACGGAGTAAGTACATTCACTTAGCTGTTGAGCAACAATTTTTAATACGTTAATTTATTTCAGGTACAAGAGGCAACCACTTTGGCTTATTAGACGATATTTTGGAGAAAAGGTAGCACTTTATTACGCCTGGCTCGGTTTTTATACGAAAGCTTTGTACCCTCCGGCTATAGTCGGTCTTTTATGTTTTTTCTATGGTATTGCAAGCATGAATAGTGCAGATAACGTACCCAGTAAAGAAATCTGTGATCCAGAAAAAGCAGGTGAGCTAAAGATAAATTAAGAATCGAGTTTTAAGAAATTAGCAACAAAATTTAAGTTTTTAAGTCCTTGCAAATTTTACTCATCATTATTTACAAGGTTTATTTTATTTCATTCCATTGCTGTTGAAAATTATTACATTTAAGGGGAAAATTAAGTTCGCAAGACATGAAAAAAATTTTTTAGATCGTAGTTCGAAAATGAATTTGAATTATTCTTCTAGGAAATATTACACTGTGTCCTCTTTGTGATAAGGCATGCACGTATCAGAAGTTGGGAGACTCGTGCCTTTTCTCTAGACTGACATATTTGTTCGATAATCCTGCGACTGTCTTCTTTGCCATTTTCATGTCCTTCTGGGGTAAGTCATTTTTTTATTTCTTCATTTATTTATACTCTCTCCCTTTCACGGACTTGCAACCTTGCCCTGGGCTTTCATGTCCCCCTACGACTACTAATCTAAAAATTGTAGCTCATTTCCGCAACACTACTTCATTACTCTCCTTCTTTAGGAGTCATTTTTTTATTGTCCCTACCCCGTGCAACCAGCACTCTCTCAACTCTTCCAGCTTCTTCACCCATTCTTCACTCTCGCCATATTCATTCAAAATCTACTCCGCGATTCTTTTTCATCTTTCCTCTCCTTGCTTTGACCTCATCTCCTCCTTTATTCCCTGCCATTTTCTACCCCTCACTTGCGTGATACACTCAAAACTCATTTCGCATCTTTCTTCCTCCCACTTTGAACGTCCCACGTTACTCCTCTCTTTTTCCATAATCTCCCGGGCACAGGCTTGTGCGATCTTGCTTTCCTCCCCCTCTTTGTTTCTCTTCAAAATTCCAGGATCATTTTAGTTGCCGGACCACCATTCCACCCCCATGATCCATATCAAAACTCTTTCATGCAGACTTTCCACACTCTTATGCTCCTTTCATCCCCAAACCACTCCATAACTTAATACTGACCACACTCGCACATCAAACATCCACACTCTCATCCTCCAGTCGTCCTTGAACCTTCTCTTCCCTATCCCCACATTTGTCTCATTACTTTGCTCGCACATTCCAATTTCTCGCACATTCCAATCTCTCTCTCACCTGCAGCTCGTTTCCTCCTCTTGGTTCGAACCAAACTCCTAGGTAGCAGAACTCCCTCACCAATTTAACCACCTCCCTATTTATCTTTCATTCGTACTTTACACTTTCTATTTCTAAAATACATCATCTTAGTCTTACTCACATTCGCCACTAAATCTTTTTGTCTACATACTCTTCGAACGCTTTCATCATGAGACTCATTCCTCCTTCATCATCCGCTACTAGAACTACATCGTCTACGTACGCTAGTGAATAAATTTTGCCTGTTCCCAATATTTTCCCCCTTTCTCCTTCTCCATCTTCTCCTCCAAGTCTGCCAATAGGACATTAAACAGAAGCGGGCTCAACGGGCACCGTGGCCCAAGTCCCCTTTCTGTCCAAAATTCCTCCCCTTTCTTTTCTGCTATCTTTATCCTTATCTTAGTCTCCACAAATATTTCTTTTATCCTTTCTATCAAACTTTTATCTACTCCTCTCTTTTTCATGGTCTTCCATAGCACCCACTTGTTCACGGAGTCAAATGCAGCTTTGAAATCCTTAAACAGTGCAACTAGATTCCCTTTTTTCCGCCCCAAGTCCCTTTTGCCTAGAAAATTGAGCACGTAAATTTTATCTGTGGTCCCCATCCCTTTTCTAAAACCCGTTTGGTTGTGTGGTATACATTCCTTTTCTTCCACCTCTCTTTCCAGTCTCTTACTAAGCACTTCCACGTAAATTTTATAGCCCACTGACATGAGAGTGATACCTCTATATTCCTCTACCTTTTCACCCTCTCCTTCCTTATTCAACGTATAAAAAAAGAATCCGCATGTTTTTGAAGGCGTACTATTTGCAATAATATTTTTACAGCAACCACGTTTCTGGAACTGTGGAAACGTCGTCAAGCCATTTTGGCATGGGAATGGGACTTGCAAAATTCTGATGGAGACGAGGAACTCAGACCCGAATTTGAGGCCTCGGTGAAGACATATAGAATAAATCCTGTAACTCGAGAAAGAGAACCTTACATGCCAGCCTGGTCAAGAGCCTGGAGGTTCGCAGTCACAACTTCTATCGTCTTCTTTATGGTACAAAAATAAAATTTTCTTTTCATAAAAAATTCTTTAAATTTTAATTTTTAATTTTTTTAATGATAAAATTATTTAATTCAATAAAGGTCTGTGTGGTTCTCGCTTCAGTAGTGGGTACAATTATCTATCGAATTTCCCTCGTCCCAGTATTTTATCGAGGGGGTGGTTTTTTCGTGAAGAGACACACGAAGATTTTTACTGCCATCACGGCTGCTCTTCTTAACCTGATAGTCATCATGATCCTTACGAGAGTTTATACAAGGATGGCGAGATGGATGACGAATTTAGAAAATCCTCGAACGCAGACCGAGTATGAGGATAGTTTCACTTTCAAAATCTTCATGTTTGAATTCGTCAACTTTTATTCTTCTCTCATTTACATCGCTTTTTTCAAGGTTCTTATTTCTTATTTACATGTATTTTCACTCTATATTCTAAAGGGATCCCGCCACCGTTTTATTAACACATTTTCTGACTAAAAATTGACATGTACTACTGCCTCCTGAATGGATGACCACACACTGACGTATACAACTTGTTACTAAATTATTGGATATATAGTACTCGGATCTACACTACTGACCCCAATGGCTGACAGTTCATTAATTTATACTACTGACCCTCATCAATTTCTACCATTCATCATATACTACTAGATCCCCTAACCCCTTTACTACCCCAGCCAACAAAAACTAAAATGTCTGAATAAACGACGGTATGATCTTCCAACTGTCAGACTATAGATTGATCTGTACTCCCTCATAACTGAATATACTTTGTTCTACACTACTGATCCCAATAGCTGACAATACATGGATTCATACTACTGATCATCATAAATGACTATACGCAATCCTATACTACTGGATCCCTCCCTTCAATTAAACTCTAGCCAACAAAAATTCAAATAGCTGACTAAACGACGGATGTAATACTGATACCCATGGCTGATTCTTAATTGACCTATGCTACTGACACTCATTAATTTCTATACTTCATCATACACTGATGGACCAGCTCGATTTTTTTGTTACCCCAAGCGACAAAAATCCAAATGCCTGACGATACGACAATATTTATTACTGATACTCCAATTTTCAGCCTATTCATTGAACTGTACTCCCCAACGACCGAATACACTCTGATCTACACTACTGATCCTCATGACTGACTGTACATCGATTTGTACTACTGACCATCATAAATGACTAACGTCATTCTATACTAATGAATTGCTCCCGCCAATTAAACTCTGGCCAACAAAAAGTCAAATAGCTGAGTAAACGACGGTTGTGCTACTGATACCCATGGCTAATTATAAATTGACCTACCCTACTGACACTCATAAATTTCTATACTTTATCAAACACTACTAAACCCGCCCCCTTTTTTTAGTAGCCCAAACGGCAAAAATCCAAATGTCTGACGACACGATGATATCTACTACTGGTATTCCAACTTCTAGCCTATTGATTGACATGTATAGTACCACCTAATGACTGAATATACTTCGATATACACTACTGATCCCAATAGCTGACAATAAATGGATTTATAATACTGACCATCATGAGTGACTATACGTCATCCTATAATGCTGGATCCCTCTCCAGTTAAATTCTAGCCAACAAAAAGTCAAATGGCTGACTAGACGAGGGATGTACTACTGATATCCATGGCTGATTATTAATTGACCTACGCTACTGACTTTCATGAATTTTTATACTTCATCATACACTACTAGACCCGCATCCTCTTTTTACCACCCCAAGCGACAAAAATCCGAATGCCTGACGGCATGATGGTATGTTCTGCTGATTCTCCAACTTTCAGCATATTGACTGACCTGTACTCCCGAATGACCGAATATACTCTGATCTATACTACTGATCCTCATGACTGGCTATATATCGATTTATACTACTGACCATCATGAATGACTGTACCTCATCCTATATTACTGCCCCCCCCCTCCCGATTAACCTCAACCAACAAAAAGTCGAATAAAAAGTTCAATACCTTACTAAACAGCGGATCTACTACTGATACCCATGGCGGACTGTGCATCGATTTATACTACTGACTATCATAAATGACTACGTCATCCTAATCTATTGCATCCCAACCCCCATTGAAAGCCCCACAATAATAAAAATCCATATGTCTGACTAGACTACGGCATGTACTACTGACCCTCCAGCTGTTACATTAAATATCGACCTGTACTACTGGCCCTCATAAATATATGTCGTCGCATACTCTGTTGGAACTCCTCTTGCCACCCCACCCTTCAAATATCTGACTACACGTCGACATGCACTACTGCTTTAACCTTTCCACCACTATACTCACCCCCCTCCCAAATGGTTAAATATTCGATGGCCTACACTACTATATTCTCAACTGACAGACTAAAAGTTGACCTGTACTACTGTCTATTAGGGTGGTTGGAAAATTGCAAAATTTTAAAAATGCGATGTGTTTTTGGAATTTCTGGTTTTCTTTTGAAAAATAAAAAGTAACTTCCTAAAGAAAATATAATCCAATCGGTTGAAATCTTGCACACCCTCATCTTCGTTGTTTTGGTGCTTACAAAAAAATGTTTACGACAATATTAACTTAATTTTTTACGGTAAATTTAATGATGTTGCGTAATTTTATAGAGAAAAAGTTATGTAAAAAAATAGATCTAAATTTTTTTCTATAAGCTTCCATAACACCATTAAATTTACCATAGAAAATTAAGCTAATATTGTCCTAGAAATTTTTTTATAAGCACGAAAAGAACAAAGATACTTAGAGTTTAACTTTTGACCTTGATGAGGGAGTTCCGTACGTAGGATTAAGGCCATATCACACTTACTGATTCCTAGCTTACCGACATTTTTTTGCAATAACTAACGTTCCCACGAGATAAGATATCGAGTTCAAAATTGGGGAAATTAAATAAAAGGCAATAAGAAACGTTTGTATGGTCCTACGTGTTGGTAATTATGAAAAAAAAGTTATTGCGAAAAAAAATTTCGGTAAAATTGGAATCTGTAAGTGGTACATGGCCTTTACATATTTTAGAATTCTTTGAATAGGTGTATTCAAATGACCTGGAATATTTTATAATACCCTTGAAAGTTCTTGAGTATTCTGAAATTTTCTGGAATTTTTTTTAATGTTCTTAAATCTGCTTGAATGTTCGATAATTTTTATCTGAGCCTACATTTGCGTAGAAATTGTAGAATGTTCTTGACTTTTCAAGTATATTGTAGAATATTCTAGGCTTCTGTGATTTTTTCACTTTTTTTTTTATTTTAAAAATATGCTCTGATGATTCTAAAATGTTGATTTTGAGCCTTATAAAGTATCCTAGGATGTTTAAAAATGATTTAGAATATTCTATAGTCTTTTAAAATTTCCTTGAATATTTTTCTAATGTTTATAATTCGATATAAATTCTGCGCGAAAAAAATGTATAGCTGAACTAACGTTGGAAACGAACCAACGATATTGGCAAAATCTTCAAAATAGGAATTTGCAGCATAACTTATGTTGACTATTATTATTGATGAATCACATTTTTAAATGGTTAAAACAAAGTTATTAAATAGCTGAAATCAAAATGTTGGAAGTCTGAATAAAACGGTAATTAAATAGGAGTAATTTTGACAGAGGTTTGAAATTTATAATTGATTTCACAGTTCACGTTAAAATTATGAAGATTAAAAAGGCATCATTGAAATAAAAATAAGTGAAATTAATAGTAGAACTTGCTTTTGAATTTTTACATATACTGTTCCAAACCTGGGATTCGAATCATTCGAACTCTGATCATTTCTCAGTATTTCTTACTAACCAAAAGATTCCACGTGACGTTCAAATTTTGTATGACATTTGAAACACGAAGTTACACAGCTAATAACATAGGCCGACAAAACTTGTACCCAAGGACCGGACTACGTGACTCCGAAGGATTTGAATGTTCTAAAAACGATTCTGTTGTCCAAATTTTTCTTATAAGTCAGGATTTCGAGATATTATAACCTAAATGTGGAAAAAAAGCAATTTTCAGCCATGTTTGGAACAATATCACGTGAGCAGCAATTCTTTTCTCTTATCCTGGTAACGCCATCGATAATACTTCTTTTCATCTCTTATTTCCATTTTTGATCATCCCGTAACGAATTCTTTCCTGCGAGATGTGGCACATTAACCATTTCAGTTTCACACTGAAAAACTAGCAAAGGAGGCGAAAAAAGCAAATAAAATTATGTAATTCGATTTCTTAATGGTTTTTGAGTTTGCTCAATTCAAATTTGAGCTCAGATTTGCAAAATTAAAGATGGCGGATCCAGTATGGCGGACTAAAATGTTATGAAATACTTGGTTTTGTACAAAACTTAGTGTCTTGAGGTTTTTGAGATTACTGAATCCGAATTTGAGCTCAGATTTGATAAATTCAAGATGTCGGATCCAATATGGCGAACCAAATCTTTTAAAAAATTTCGAATTTGTACAGAACTTAGTATCTTGAGGTTTTCAAAAATGCTGAATTCGAATTTGAGCTTAGACTTTTCAAATTTATGATGGCGGATCCAGTATGGTGGACCAAAACTCTCAGAATTTCTTGAATTTGTACAAGACTTAGTTTCTTCAACTTTTTCAGATTGCTGAATCCGAATTTGAGCTCAGATTTGCAAAATTCGAGATGGCGGATCCAATATAGCGGAACAAAATTCTAAGATATACGGATTAAACAGCTTAGAAAACTTGTTATCGAAGAAAATATAGCTCTGAAGAGAACTTATTAAATACCTCAAAAAAAAAAAAATACATTTTCAATGAAATATCTCGTTAAAAAAATCGTTTCAGGATGATTAAAAATGGAAATGAAAGGTAAAAAGGAGAAATAAACGATGGCGTAAGCAATTTTTAGAAAAAAAAGGGGCTGCTCGCGTAATATTGTTTCAAATATGGCTGAAAATGGCTATTTTTCCAATTTTAGATTAGGATATCTCGTAATCCTGACGTATAGGAAAAATTTGGACAACGGGTTCGGTTATATGACATCAAAATCTTTCGGGGTCACCTATTCCAGTCTTTGGGTACAAAAAAATGTTAATTTTTGTCGGCCTGTATAATTTGAACATATGAAAATCTATGAGTCAGAAATACAGTTGGCTGCCTCAAAAATTTAAATTACTTTTCAAATATATTTAGTTTTGTTGATTTGATTATTCAGTATTTTTCTATTTAAACTGTGAATTTTTTCCGTTGGAATGTTCTAGAATGTTTTAGATTATTCCATAAATCGGAAATGTTTTAATATGTTCTAAAATATTCTAGTGTTTCAGAATCTTCTAGGAAGGTTTGAATTTTTATTGAACGTTCTTTATTTGTAAAATTCTCTAAAAATTCTAGGATGTTCTTGATTTTCTAAGTATAATAATTTCGAATGTTCTGAAATGTGTTCAAATGTTTTGAAATGTTATCTTCACAGAAAAAAAGTCTTGATCCAAGACCAAAAATGGACTGGCTTCAAGATGTCGCATGAAAAAGACCATTTCCGCTAGAAACTGGCTTAGCATGTTAACGCCTCCATCGTACCTCTACAGTACCATATTGCTCATTTTTTCTAAAGAAAACGTCCATTAATTACGTAA
>JAUMHM010000083.1:36297936-36310476 GCA_032362435.1 Melikaiella ostensackeni
CTATTGAAATTCCGAAAAAATGACGAAAAATGCAGCAAATTACGATTTAAATCGTGGTGACTTGTGTGCTTATTGTGTTTCAACAAGTTTTAAAAAGTCTGAAGAAAAAATTCATAATGACATTTTTAAAACCAATCATAATTTACCACGATTTACGTTGTAGTTTGCTGCATTTTTCGTCATTTTGTCAGACTTTTGATTGAAAAATTATATTAAAAACGACAATAATAATTCAACATCGCAGCTGTTGATAAATATCTTGTACTTTATTAACTATTTCAGGCAAGAAAATTACTTATTGAATTTGAAAAGTTCATAAATGAAATCGTAGATTGAAGTTTCAAATATTGGTAAATTTTATACGAGAAATAATTTCATAAATCGTACCTTGTATCAAATTTTTTGAGTTTCAAAACGTACAATTTATAATTTTAAAAAATTTTTAGTGAAAATTATAATGTTCTTAGATTTCTTCTATTTTTTTTTTTTGGTATATAAAAATCGACTTTTTTCCAAAAGGGCGCGATGAATTTTTTCGTTTTTGGTTTTAAAATTTCCATGGGATTATAGCTACCATAATCAGTCGGAAAATCCCATATGCAAGGACAGGGTGTCTACCTGACCAGGAAATTGGGGAAACCGGAAATTTTTTCACCGGAGAAAAGCCGGGAAGTGGCCGGCAATTTGATTCAGTGACCGGGATTCTTCTTTCGAATGTATTAATATGCAAATTAAAAGTGGTTTCATATATTTTATTAGTCTAATTCTGAGTAGGAACAGGGAATTTTCTAAAAGAATTATAATTTTGCTTTTAGTTTCACTTTAGAATCGGAAATTTCGTTCAAAATTATAGCTTTTACTTTAGGACAGGGATTTTTCTTAGAGAATTATTATTTGACATGGAACAGGGAATTTTTGACATGGAACGGAAATTTTAGAAAATAAATTTAATTCTGATTTAGAAGAAAGCTATTAGGAAAAATTTCTATTTAAATTCGGAACTATAATTATTTACAAAATTCCCAGTTCCAAATTGGAAATCTTTTAAAATGTTTAGAAATGTCTTGAAATCTTTAAAAATCGTTTGAAATCATTCGAATCATTCAAATTTTTTCAGCTCTTTCAAATTGACCGGGAAAAATTAACAATTAACCGTGAGGAAACCGGGAAATGGCCGGGAATTTTAAATCATCTATCGGATAGACACCTTGAAAGACCTTGCAATTAAAGTTGGTTCTACAAGAATTCTGAATTGAAAGCGTTAACGATTAAAAAATTGTTAATTAAAAATCTTGAAAATTTAATAGTATCAAACAGAAACTCCATAAATTGATTGTAGAATAATTTGATTTAAAATTGAAAGCCTTAATAGTTTAACAATGGAATCATTCCTAATCGAATAGATTCAAATTCCAATTTTAAAAACTGTAAGGACAGTTTCACTTTTAAAAATTTCAAAATGTAAAATTTCAAATTAAAATTGTGTGAAATTGAACAATTTAACATTAAAAGCTTTCAAAATTAAATGAACAGAGTTTAATTAAATAATAATTTTTGGAAGATGTTATTAAAATTAATTAAAATTTTCGCATTGAAATATTTAAAACTGTAGCGGTGCCACATAATTATATTCCAGTCACTTTTCCAAAATTCCATGACTTTTCCCGGTTCCCCAAGTCTTTTTTATAACTCTATTACTTTTCCAGCTTTTCAAGGTTCTGTAGTCTTAAGACTTTAAAACCTGACAATTCCAAAATAAAAAATTCAATGCCTTCAATGCGATCAAAACATTAACTCGCCAAAATAATTGCGCCTGGGACGATCCTACGTTCTGTCTTTTTATTTCAGAGATCAACTGAATGCGACACTAGCGCTTGCGGGAAGTGTTGATTGGTAGGTAGTTTAAATCATCAAAGTTTCAAAATAGTATTTCTATTATATACAGCATATTTAATATAGTAATTCAAATTCATCTTCCAAACTAACAACAGTCCTTGAATCCGAACTTTTAAAGTTAATTATTATTAGTTTAATTCGGTACAACCAAGCTAAACTTCCTTATCTGAGGTTAGCAGTCTATACTCTCCCATCTCCAGTTTGCTGTCTACAACCTCGAATCTTGTTTTTGGGTTGGCCCCTGTCGCCGCTATGCGTACGTGGCGCTAGGTGCCAACCTGAAAACAAGATTCGAGGTTATATACTGCAAACCTGGAGATTGGAGAATTCAGACTGCTAACCCCAGATAGGAGAGTTTAGGATGGAGGTACCGAATTTGCAGATCATGGCTATTTCCCACCTTTTTCCCGGACTCCAAGTTTCCAATCTTTTCCCTGATTCTCTGTCCAATGAGCACCCTGATAATATTGAGAATATAATTATGAATTACCGTTGGGTTGAATAGGAGGAAGCTTCGTGGGACTGGGTCCATTAACAGACATGTACCTCCGTGGATGAGTAGCCGCAGAAGAGGAGCTTTCCAAATTGGAATTTCGCCTCATCAATAACGCAGAGCTACTCGGATTCAAAGTGGCAGGAAGCCGTGGTGGAAGAGTTGCTGGGGGCAAATCTCTGCGAGGAGGAAGAGGAGGTGGAGATGTGCCTTCTCGTGGAGGCAATAATGGAGCGTTCGGCGCTTGTCTGACCTGAAATAATAATTATTAGCTTATTAAAAAATATTTGTGTGCTTTATTAAGATCTAAAGAAATTTATTGGTATATTATGGGATGCCAATAACTCGTATATCATGCTGAGCTCACATCATGACTTCAATGTGAGAACATTTTTATTCTTGACACAGTCGGTGCAAAGGAAAGGGGAATTACTATTAGGGTGATGAAAAGGGGCTGCCGGGGGCTCTAATTGTTGAAACAGTGTAGGTAGACAATCAATTTATTTTACCTGATGCGGTGACTCGCTGATGGAACTTTCTCGCCTCCGATGAGATCGTGGTGGTAACGGTGGAGGGGGTTGGCTAAGATTGACGTGGCTTGGAGAAGGAGGAGGCATTGGAGCACCCGGACTGCCACCCGCTATCGACAAAGCGGACATAGAAACTGCACCGATTGAACTCTGATTAAAACCAAACAGAGTGTTCTGCGATGGATGATGAGGGGGAGGCATGTGCCCAGGGGATCCCAACTGCGGACTACTTCCTGGGGAACTAATCGAAAGACCCGACATGCTAAGAGGGCCTGGCGATCCCGGAGTTTGTCCTGAACCTAAAGCAATACAAAATATTCAATCCACATTAGAATTAAATTAGTCGATAGTCATAAAAACTTTTGAAAAATAACAAAAACGTCGTTGAATGGGTGCCTAGAGAGGTTTAATTTACAACCTACTCTTTTCTAAGAAGTTACCTTTCAGTAAGCTATTTCTTACTCTAAGAATGCACGCTTGACTATGGGGGTAGGTGTCACAACTTAAATATAAATACAAACCTCCCAGCAATACAGGTGCAAAAACGCTGTGATCTCCGGTATGAGGTGGTTGCGAAGTATTAGGAGGAGTTTCCGGATGTTCCGGAGGTGGTGCAAATTCTGCGGGTGGATCGTGCAACCTCACACTGGAAGCCACAGCCTGTAGTGGCGCTGGTAATTTGCCGCTCAGACTTCTCGCCTTGATACCCGGCGATTTTAGATTCAAATCTGGCCATTTGCGAGGCTGTAAAAAAAAAGAAAATAAATAATCGAACACAAATTGGTAGTTACTTTATACAAAGATTTAATCGATACTTACAACTCTCGGTGGTTGTCGTGCGCCCCTTGGTTCCACTTCTAAACTTTTGTTATACAAATAATTGCTTATATCCGCATCCTTCATAGTAGGGTCGAACGGAGAAAGGTTTTCGATAAAATGCCTTATTCTCGTTTCCACGGAAAGACAGTAAGGCTGATTTTGGTACTGCTGGATTTCACCAGTGATTTCGGCGACTTTTCGTCGCTTGCTAAAGTTTATAAGCTCTGGGCTTCCTGGTAAGTAATCCGGATTACCTTCTTCGATGTGCAGTATATTGGTCAGGTACATGCCTATTAAAAAAAAAACCAAAATACTGGTTAAGAAAGAAAATTTAGAAAAGATGAAGACTTTCTAAGAAAGGAGATCTTAAAGCTTACCGAAGAATGGTACACAAGGTGGATTAATGGAGCGTAACTTTTCCTGATACTTTCGGAAATGGTCGTTATTCAGTTCACGAGCCTCTTCAAGTGCTTTATCTAATCGTGCTGTAATTTGCTGGAAAGTGAATTTTAACCTAAAAACAGAAGCAGATCCCATAGCACTAACAATGGCGAGCACTCCGTTGAAATTATTGAGATCCTGTAGCACCATCATTATTTCAATTGCTCGAGATACTATAGCCACCCTCTCTTCCAAATTTTCTGCTTCTACTATCGTCTTTTCGAGCCACCTTGTAAACTATCAAAAGAAACCAAAATTAATCACTCTTTCAGAAATTTATAAATTGAGTTGCAGTCAAATTTAAACTTACATTTGTCGTGTGTTTAATCATTTTCAAAAGGTTGGGTGACGTCTTTTCCTTGTCTTTTTTAGTCCACACCGACCCTACTAATTCGGAAGGCTTTACTGTTCTGTACAATTCGAATTCTAATAACGTCAATTGCCTTGCTAATTCAATAGGATGGAGCTAAAATAAATTAATTGAACATTTTAAAGCTTCAATATTAAAATCTAGAATTTAACTAACTCTGCAGCAATAAACAAATATTCATCAAGTTACCGTAAGTATTCCCCATTCTTCTTCAGGAACATTCAAATGCCACTCGATAGGAGGAGGAGAGCGCTCGAAACTAAAAGTAATCGGTCTTTGCTCCGAGGGTTCGCATTTTCTCAGTACAATCTTCATCACGGAATCAACCCATTTTCTCATCGACTTTCCACTTACGGTTTCGAGAAATACCTTCAACTTCTCAAGAAGAGATAGGTCTCGTTGGAAATCGTAAAAGTGATGATCCACCTAATTGTAATTCAAAATTAAATACAGATCATTGTGCACTATTAAGGTGTTCTAAAAATTTTCCAACTGATTTCAAAGCTTACCCAATGTCTTAAAACATTTAAAACCCTAAACTGCACCGGTTGACAGAATTCTTTTCTATACCTCTTCCAATCTTCCCTTGCAATTGTTTTACACCCCGTTGGTTTTTCCTCCTCCTCGTAAACAAACGATGGGTCTGGTATATCAAACCGCTTTATTAACAATGTTAACAGTTCTTGCGGAGAACAGAAGCTCCTAGAAACAGAAAGAAATATTTCAAGTTTTCAAAGTCGTATAATTTAAACAAATTTTGAGGTGCTTTCAATGCCACACGAACGATTTTTCAACTCGTTTCTTTAATACATGTGGCTCTGAATTCAATAATAGGCTTCACACATTAAGTTATTTATTTAAATGATATAATTTTTTTTAAATACTGTTTGAATGCTTATTTTAAATCTGCCAGAGAATCATTTTTTCTCATTTTGTTTACATTTATTTTTTACGTCACTGAGGGTAAGTTTTTCAAAGTATGGCTAATTTTTATTGGCTTAAAGGATTCGTTCACTTTTCTTTAAATTTTCCTGCATTTGTTTGTACTCTGTTAAAATTTATTGCACGTAAAAGTATTTTCAGATTTTTATATTCAAAAAAGTCTTTAAATTAATCATTAAAAATAAAGATATAAAAAGTTTAGCATTTTAGTTCAAAAGCCTTTAAATTGGAAATTTTTAAAATCCTGCATGAGCGATTCTAGAATTACATCTTAAAAATTTAACAAATAAAAGTTACAAAGTACAAAATCGAAGAATTTCAATTTTGATGCGATTGAAGTTTAAAAAATTTGGAATTGAGAGAGTTGATAATGAAATAATATTAAATTGGTCCATTAAGAGATCAAAAATGGTTTGGTTTCAATTTTAAACTGTTTAACTTGTTCATTATTCGATCGAAAACTAAAGGCCATAATGATTTATTATTTTCAAGTTCGAAGTGTTCAAAACTGAACAATTTTTAATTAGAAGGAAGCTCTCAAAATTTGATCATTTCTAATTGAAAGCATTTCGAATTAAACATTTTTAAATGATTTTAAAACAAAAACGTACGAAATTGAACAGAACAAGTTGAAATTTGAAGAATTTAAAATTGAATAATTCCGAGCTAAAAGCATACAAAATTGAATAAGTATGTAATTTGAAATTATAAGCGTTTGAAAATGAAAGAATTTTCACATTCTAGCGTTCTCTGAGCCTGATAATTTTAGAAAATTGTGCGTTTCAAACGTCTTCATTGTTAAAAAATATAATTTTTGAGCATTTCTTATTTGAAGTTGTTGCAAAACAAGACATTTTCAATAAAGTGTAAGAAATATGAATATCTTAAAATATAGAAAATTATTAGATTTTAATAATTTAATCCGCGTTTTAGGAGGGGGGGGGGAAATTCTTTTAAAAAGGGACAAACTAGAGAAAACACTGTGAAGCCTGCAGCAAACTATGTATTAATTTTGAACGCAACCTGATTAATTCCGGAGCATAGGCCTCGATACACGGTTAAAATAATAGGTTCCGAATAAAAACTTCAATTGAACATACCTATAAGTAGTGAGAAATGTTCGGACAAAAGCTGGATCGGCATAAATATGATAAGTCAGCCTTTCGACCAGCTTCACTAAAGTCGCGCCCTTGATCAGTGGCACGCCCCCGTTTTCTCTCGCCTCCAGGACAATATTTTCAGGACCGTCCTGTTCCGCGAATTCATATAAATGCGGCGAGGGTAACTTCAAGGGATGCTTTCTCTCCTCGTCCAAGAGAATGCTATCCAAAGTACGCTCTAGCATACTTTTCGTATTGAGCATCACAAGATCCGCCATCCAACTGTTTTTGTCCTCGACCGATTTGGCAACGAGAATAACATTAGGATGGTCCCTTGGTGCGATTTCGAAGGCATTTTTTAATTCTGAAAAAGATTTGATTCAAAGGCGGCAAATTCCTTGATTTGCAGTATAACAAAGAGAAGTTAAAAATTTACCTTCAGTGTCTTCTCGATCGATAATATCGACCTTTCGGATGAAAAAGCGTTCTTTCAAACGCAATTCTCCTTGATAAGCAGGATGACTGCTTCCAACTGCGACTCCAGAGACACTGACACTCACTCTTTTACCTCCACTAGGTTTACAGAGGACAAGTAAACCATCGAATAATAGAGCTCGTCTTTCTGTTAGTCTTCGACCATTGCTACCTACTTTTCCTAACATGTCCTCTGTAAAAACAATTCAGTATTAATACTCTTTTGCATCTTTTCAAAAGGCATTTTTGCTTTTCAGGGCTCGCACTCACTTCACAGATCAAAAATAGTATTAACAGAGGAGTAGAATGCTTTTTTTAAAAATCGCATAAATGACATAAGAAGCATTAAATTTCGAGAACAAAAAAATCCTTTAGGAACACAGCGTAAAAGTTTCAGATAAAAAAATACAGTTTGTAATATTTTTTTTAACGAAGAACATTAGATCAAACTCTATACATATAGAAAAATACATAAAATAACAAGCAATATGTAGTAACCTGAATTTCCTTCTTTCTAGCATAAAGTCCTATGGATTTGCAAATTTGAATTTGTATTGATTTTCTAAAAGATTTTATTGCGTAAATTCTAAACTTAATTTATAGAAGTTCTATTTTGATATTTTGTTATTAATTGATGAAATTTTGTATAAAACTTCTTAATTTAATTTCTTATGTCGGGATTACCACAGAATATTGATTTCCAAATTCCAAGTCTTTTCCAGGTTTTTACAAAGGCAATTAAAAAAAAAATTCTAAAACTCACGCTGACAGTTCTATTCCGAAAAAAATAGACTTATAGAGGAAGAGAAATATATCATTAAAGAAGGATAATCGCATAAAATTAAGCTAATTAAACTCTGATTTTAAATATTTACAAAGATAAATAAAATCTTTGAAAATTAATTCCTATTTCACTAATTCCTAATTCCTTATAGAGGAAGAGAAATATATCATTAAAGAAGGATAATCGCATAAAATTAAGCTAATTGAACTCTGATTTTAAATATTTGCAAAGATAAATAAAATCTTTGAAAATTAATTCCTATTTCACTAATTCCAATAAAATTAATAAATTTCCTTCAAACACGATAAATGTAATTTTGCAGTGTTTTTAAATCCCAGGAATTTCTACATACTTTGAATTATTTAAAAATAAATTTGCTTTCAATTTTACGGACGCCCTTATCTAATCTCAAACTTAATTATCCTTCAATGAAAGGATTGACCGACGTCTAAAATACTTCTTTCTAAAATTTTTAATTTTGTGGTCAGCTTAAAGATTTTTCCAATTTGGAATAATTTCTAGGTCCTTGGTTTTTTTTTTTTGTAAATTTAACTTCTTGCAAAGTCGAAAATTTTCAATTCTCTGTTCCGTTTAATTTCAACTTCATTCTTTTACAAACTCGAATACTTTCTATTTGAATTCTTATTGAATGGGAAGGATTTCTCATTTGAACTATTTTCAAAACAGAAAACTTTTTTGAAATTTTCTGATTTTTGAGAAATTTTTTATATTAATAAAGATGAATGCTCTTATTTAGCATTGCTTATTCTTGAAGCCATTCACATGTAAATATTATTAAATTTGGAACTTATTTAGTGTAAAACTGATCAATTCTAAGCTTTTTTAATTTTGAATGATTCCAATTTGATATTTTATGCTTTCCAATGTGATTAGATCAAATTGCTAATTTTAGAACTCTTTCAATTGATACATAATTAATTTTTTAATTTTTTAATAATCGAATTTGAAATTATTCGATTACAGACGTTTTCGACTTCAAAATTTTCCACCAATAAGTGTTACAAACTAAAATGGTACAATGGTAGACTATAAAAAAATACATGAAAACATCGAAATGGCTCACGGCTGGAGAATTTGTTTGAAGCCGGAAAAAAATTGTTTTACTTAATGGTGAGCCAAAATCAAACACGATTGGAACACAGGCACGGTTTCTGCTCATATAACGGAGGAATTAAAAAATAAAAAAAAATAAAAATATCCAAAAATTTTTGGAAGCTTTAAATTTCTGGAAATTCAAGGATTTTATGGAAATTCAAAGAATTTGTGGTAAATTATCGCTTCGAGTTAGTCTAAACTGTCAACCCGATCAACTGATCGCTTGTCGATCATTTTTTGTGAGTCCAAAATGTGAGCTAATAGATGTATAATTTTTATTATTCACCTCTCACGTCACACTTTAGCTCCCTCTTACGTCACCATGCTCGAAAAGCACTACTTTAGCCTCGCTTTACAGGCGTAAAAAAGAACTGAAATCATGCATGTATTATAAAAAAAAAGTTATGACTTTGCACCATTCTTGATAATCATCGAAACACCGATTTTCGAAAAAAATTATATTCTACGTAACTTAATTCATTGCTAAAATTTTCTTTACAACAAAAGTTTTTAAAAATCATTTGCTACATTATACTAAATAAATTCACACAGGGTACAATGATTCGACAAAGAAATGACAATACAACATTGAACTAAACCGAAAAAATCACTGTTTTCAAAGTTTCAAATTTCAACAAGTTTCTGCTAACTGAATAATCGTTTTAAAAATCTGAGAAAAATCCTAAAGACTCATTTTGATGTATAGAAAAAGCTTTTTGCTAGCCATAATGAAAAACTGAAAAAAAATGTTTCGGCCTACCCTAGAAGACATGTTATTTTCGCCAATCAGAAAAAAGTACGAAAATATTTTTAAAGGAATAATGGCATTTTTTCAAAATAAGGACATCGCTCAAGAAAAGTGTCAAATAGTTTCAACAGCTACATGAGTCCGAGCCCTGGCTTTTTATTAAAAACATACCTCTGATAAATTCGTTACAACATTGTCCGACGTCTCTCTGGTCCCAGCCATCGACAGTTTTCTGGAGTTCACTTGTTTTTTCTAGGGCAGCTTGCCTGCGTGCCCTACTTTGCATTCGCAAACCACTGTCTTTCTTTGGAAGACTAGCAACAGTTTTGGTTAATTCCGTTTTTAATGGACTCAGAACACCTTGAACTTGTTCTAAAGTCTCTCCGTCTTCGGAATTTGGCGTACGTTCGAGTAATACCTACACGAAAGCAAAACAAAACGATTTGTCATAAATTAGATCAATTTCTATATTGACATTACTTTGTTTGACACTATTTTTTTCTAGCTTTAAGATTAGATTTATTTCTGTTACCTTAATGTAATCGAAGTACAAAAAGCAGTGCCATACTGGTTGCATTAAAAGTTTTGGCAAATAGTATTTTACAGCTTCTTTGAAACCATGTCCCGCGGCACGTAAAGCATTACTGGCTTCTGGCCTCGATAACATTCTCGTTAAAACCTCCCGACTAGCTGGACTGTTCATTTCTCTAGCATATCTATAAAATTATATTTTTGTTATTTAAATCTGACGTAAATAATTAAAAGAGTATATAAAGAACCGACTTACGTCTTATATACTTCAAACTCGGCTGCCTCGGCTAATTCTTCAAAGCAGGATCCTACAGTAGGGGTTTGCTTTTCCTCCGTGATCTCCATAATATCTTCTAAGCTTCCAAGTAACGTTACGGTCATTTCATAAATATCCATTATATTACTAAAAAGTGTTTCAATTTCATTTCGATCTTGCGTGAGCTTCGCTATTTCTTCTCGAAATACCTAAACAGAAAAAATACGTTGCTTAATACTTGAAACGAATTACAATAGAAAGTTGTTAGTACTCTGTCAATAAATTAGGTATATTAAAATGATTTTTCCCGGTCATTCAAATGTTCAAATTCAAGTCTTTACATATCTGACAAATTTTAAGTTTGAAGAATTCAAAATTGAGCTTTAAATAAATTTATTCAAAGTGGAATGATTCTGAATGTTAAACATTTCCCAATGATTATTAAAGATATAAAATTGTAGAGTTTCAAAGGAGTAGCCTTAAAAAATGAAATAAATTCAGATTCGAAGACTTAAAAATAAGATAATCTCCGAATGAGAACTATTTAAAACTCAACAAATATAACAAATTTTAAATACAAGGTATTCAAAATTCAAATATTTCAAATTTCGTAAAGGGTTTGAAAATCTTCTAAACAAAAATGAATGAATTGTTAATTTAAAAAATCGAAAAATTGTTTTAAAATATGCTGTGTTCAATGATACATTAGTTTAATATTTTTAAGAAATTAAAAATACCCCCGACTAATAAATCCAAGACTTTTTTAATTGATAAAACATGCTTATTTAAAAAATATCGATTACAAGAATATTCTAAAAAATAGTTTGAAGCAAATTGTAAAAAATAAAAGCATGAAAAATCCATGTAAAGACAACTGTTGAAGCCTTTTCAGGGTGTCTATCCGACGGATGATTTTTAATTCTCGATCATTTCCCGGTTTTCTCTTGGTCAATTTTTCATTTTTCCCAGTCAATTAATCATTTAATTATTTACAAACTGATGAAAGCGCAATGTTCATTTTCAAGACATCTTATACATCCCAAAAGCAGTCAAAAGTTATATTTTTTATGAAAAAGAAAATTATAAAAATACACTACCGCCACTTAAGAAGTGGACACACATTTTTTAGTATTTAAAACTTGTTAATTTTGGATTGTTAATTTTATACATTCTGGGTTAAAATGATGGCAGGATGAAGTCATTTCGAAATGTTTTTAAAAATCTATTTAAAAAATAGTTCAAATTGTAATATTTGTAAAAATTTTAAATAACACCTACAATAATAAATATTTTTCGATGTTCTTGTGCTAATTTAAAACGAAAATTTCTGTACAATCGCAGTAACTGAACGGAATAAATGTCAATTAATCTTCTTTCATGGTGCAAGTAATGCAAGTTGGAAAAACAAACTTGACAAATTTAAATATTCTTTTCTGCTGACAAGAAATTTTTATTATTATTTTCCTACAAATGAGATGACTTCAAATTTTCCCAACTTTTTTATTATTTCAATTTCAACTTCTTTCACTGTGCAAAAAAATGAACAATTATGTTAATTAGTTGCTGCGATTCTTTAGAAATTTATCTGCAAAATGAGCACAAGAACATAGAAAAATGTTGATAATTTCAGATTTTATTTTCAATTTATGAAAACATTTAATATTATAATTTGTACAATTTTTGCAATAGCTTCTTAAAAAAAAAAAATTAAAACGTCTTTACCCTTGGCTTATTTTATTCAGAATTTGGATAGCTTTTAACCTAATCAACAGAAAAAATTTCAAACTCCGAATTAATAAAATTAACAAATGATTAAATGCTAACAAATGGGTGTGTCCACATACTAATTGGAGCTCATAATTGTTTATTTAGCTATAGTTATTTGCATATTTGTGTTTCCCCTTGCACTTTAGACAAGTCGTAATTTTCATTCGAATTTTAGTTAATAAGAGCTAACTTTATTTCTCAAAAGATTCTTTACAATTCTATTCGTTACGTTTTCATGGAAATGATTTTATTTAGACATTATGCGTACACTTA
>JAUMHM010000083.1:36310576-36324583 GCA_032362435.1 Melikaiella ostensackeni
GTCAAATTGATTTTTGGAGAAATGAGAAAAAGGTAGATTTTTTCTCATTTCTCCAAAAATCAATTTGACCAGTAATCTATACAAGAACATCAAAATATTAATTTAAAAATTAAGTTTACAATATAAAAAAACATTACCTCGAACTTGAAATTATTTACTTTTTGAGAATGAAAGTAAAAAAAGAATGTTCAATTAAATGACTTGAAACTAAAACTGTTCAACTTTAAACGCTTTAATTTGAAATTTCATCTTTTTAAAACCTTTAATTCACGATAAATTTTGAAGGTACTTAAAATTTGCTAATATTTAACGTTTAGTTTTTAAATTCTTAAATATGTAATGACTTTCTCTTTCAATTTCAACTGTTAAATTTTCCGAAATTTCCAATTTGACACTTTTTTTAAAAACTGGAACGTTTTTAAGCACCTTCTTCTTGAAATTCATAATTTTTTATAAATTCTATTGGAAACCACACTTTCAAGTTTAATATTAATCAATTCCAATAAATTCTGAATGCTTTTACGCTAAAATGGGCAAATGTTAATCTATTTATGCTTTTAATGTTTAAATGATCCAAATTTTAAGTAGTTAAATTTTTTAAGTTGCCAAGTTGAGACTGTCACTGAATCAAATTCTCGGTCATTTCTCGGTTTTTTCCACCGGTGAACAAATTTCCAGGTTTCCGGGTCAAGTAGACACCCTGCTTTCGGATAGAAATATAAATTTTTTTGTGACAAACCTTAGGTATAAAAGAAAATAAGTAACAATCAAAATGTTTCATGAATTAAAGTCATACAAATGTTTATATTTATATCCAAAACGAATAAAAAAAACAACAGTTGTCAGTTGATCACAATCGTTTTACCCCATACTCTACTTGAAAGAGTATTGCGAAAAAAAGTTGAAATGAATGAACATTTTTTTTCAAAAGAGAGAAATAGATAAAATTTCAAAAAATACTTACGAATTGTTGATAAAAAACAATATGAAAATGTTTCACAAAAATTGTTAAAAAAAAAGAAAGAATTTCTGCAATGAAAAATGTAAATTGTACAAAAGCGATGAAACAAAAACGTAATTATTAAAAAATGTTTTCCAACGTAAAACTTTTAATTGGAAGTTATTCAATCGTGTTTGCAATAGCTTTAATCTAAAACTAATCCTTTCATTATTGCTTTTGAATTGAAATTACATAATTCATTTTTTGAATTTCGAAATTTTACGCAGTGAAAAGGTACTCTAAGGCTTTTAAATGAAAGTTCTCGATTTTCGAGCGTTTCATTTTATATGATGAATTGTAAGTAATATTTATACATATTTGAAATTTAAACATGTTTAATTATTTTCACCTTCAAAAAATGTGGAACGTTTCGAAACTCAATAATTTTAAATTGAGAAAAATGTTCCGGATTTTTCCAGTGTTTTCGTTCAAGGACCACACCTTATAATTATAACGAGTTACTTTTCACAATGATTGTATTAACGTTTTTAAAAATTTAGGTACCTTTATGATCATATGGAGATCACGTAGATAATGGCGTTCATCGTGTATTAAATCTCGGACAGATTCTTCATACGTCTGAGACACGACAGCCCCTGCCCCTAAACTACTCTGAGGACCCTCCGTGTAGTCATCTTGGTAAAACATGTCCATTAGTACCTGTCAAAAAACATTACGGCCTTCAAGTTACGTTTCAAATAATTTATAATTTTATACTGAAGAACACTTCGAAAATAGTAGCAAGCATACTACTCTAGTATCTACTTTTAAAGAAAGTACAAAGGACTTAAAAAGAGTTAAACAACACCAAGAACTACGATTCAAAGAGATTTTCATTAAATTACAAAAATTTCATTTAAAAAAATGTAAACAAATTTTTAAAAATCTACAAAAAACAAATATAATCTAAACTATTCTGTATCGAAATAAAAAAGCTTTTCAACATTTTTTCAAATACGATAATCAGTTATTAACATAATTAATTTAGTATTGCAAATTTGTCATACAAATTACTGTATCAATCCTTTAATGTAATAAACTATAAAACTTATAATTTATTCAAGAAAGCAATATTTTCAAGCTACGACTCGCATAGATTAAAAGAAATAGAGACTTCCCGAAGGAAAATTATACAAAAATCAGTAATGCTGGTTATACCAGCGGTGCATTTCGGAAAGAAAAAAAATACAGTATTCTTAGGAATATATCGATAAGAAAATAAAGTAAGAAAAGGATACAAAGTGGAAGACGTCCGGTAAAAATAGTTTAATTTTAGTAGATAAATTTTACTATATAAATAGGTTTAATATCAACAAAAAAATGAGTGGACTGAGTAAGCAAAGCAAATGTCTATTAAAAAATCCACTTCTCATTTTTCACACTATTCGCAATCGGAACATGAAGTTGCCTCCAATGTTCCACGATTGTTCAAATTTTATTTGACTGTATTTTAAAATTAAATTTGAAAATAGTGTCGACTTCTTCAATTTTTCCGGTTAGTAAATAGTGCAAGGACTTTAAATGAAGGCATTAAAATTTATAAACGATCAAGTTGGAAATCCAATATTTATAGTGGTGAAGTTTAAATATTTAAAAATTGCAATTCTTACAAATTGAGTATCGACGTCTATCAAGTCAGGAGTGAGCCCTGAATAAATTGGAATAAATTAGAGAAATATTTTACGCTCAAGTTTTGTGAGAAAGAGGACATTCGACAATAATTCAGAAAATACAACTGAAACAAAAAAGCAAAGAAAGAGGAAAAAAACGACTGTGACTCTTGCAAAGACACGTAATGAATCTGTGACTTATTAATCTTTTCTGGGGCTTCGCATGTACGTACCACCTAGAACGGCATGAGCGAAGAACGAACATGGTTGGTGTTGTCAAATGTTAGTGGAAAGCATGTAACCAAGCAGAGAACATATGCAGCCACAATTAGCCTGTGACTAGTCTAGCGTAGCTAATCGGCATATTCTGAAATTTACCAATGCACCCGTTGCTAGCAATAGAAGTCGTTCCATACATACCAAAGAAAACTAAAATTGAATTTATCAATAGCTCAGGAAACCTTCCATTTAAAAAAGTGAAATTTTTTAAAGAGAAGTATTCGAAGCCATTTTTAAAAAGTATTTTGCGAAAAGTAGTTCTTTTACTTTTCAAGTAGCATCACACTAAGCTTTTCCGAAATTTCCCAGCAGAAAGTTATTTAGAAATGCGATTACAGGATGGCCACATAAATTTTTACTTAGTAACTTTGTTCCTATTATTTTTTCAATAATAATGAAAGGGGATAATTTCGAATTGTAGTATTAAATAATTTTCAGTCATTTCTCGATTTTTCAAAGTAGAAGCCACCCTGGATCAATACAAATAAAACGTCAATATAAATTCTGAAACTTTCAATAAAAATGACAGTCTAAAAATTTGCAAATAATTTGTCTATGAACTTCAGATTTTTCTTGATTTTCAAAATTGGGATTCATTCTCCAAGTCAATAAATTATTGAGTTTAAATTTAGAAATCCATTTTAACAATGTTTTCAAGTATTATTTCAAACACTTTGAAATCTGATTATATCCATAGAGAATTAAGATAGCTACTAGTAGTAGCAAGCTAGGTACCATTTTTCCTTTTGGGACTACCGTAATTAAAGCAAGGACGTTTCATCTGGACCAATGTTCTAAATGATGCTTTTCGAACTACACTATTATATTTTACAAATTCCTTGCACTCAAATTTAATTCGAACGAATTCGATAACAAAGACTAATGCAAATTCGTTTCCACTTAGAAATGAAAAACAGTAAGTCGAATTATTCGTCGAATTATTTTTGACGCAAGACCGCACATAACGGAGGATACTGTGTAAATCGATTGACATGTGCGTAACAAAGACACGTTTCAAGCTTAAAGTTTCTAAAATGATTTTTACCATGTCCGCATACATCGCAACTCTTATATCTTCACACGAAATCTCCACGTGGCGTATATTTTTGACGTAATTTCCAGCCAACTGAAATAAAAACGAGTTGTTCATAGTTTCATGCTCAAAATTTGAGAACCAAATTGATTTATGTACTACAAATCGAGAGAAAATAAATACCTTTAAAATATCAGCAGAAATGTATTCGAGTACTCCAACTACAAAAAGACTGACTTGAGAGTCGATTTTATGCTGCAATACTTCCTGTTGATGAGAACACAAAAATGATATTAGTAATTATATATAATTCACTAATAATATTTAAGCTTATTTTAAGTTCCACAAAAATTCACTGAGAATTCCTTTTCATCAGCTCCTTTAGGATATTTAATTTTACACCTTAGAAACTGAAGCCTTTTTAAAATTAGGCTTCCATAAATGCAAAATTCTTCAAAAATTCCAAAAATTAAAAAATTAGAATTTTATATAATATTAAGTGATATTTAAAATGATTAAACAGATTTTTTAAATGAGAATTTATACAATTTCCGATAAAAAAAATATAAATGACATATTTTCAATGTTCAAACTTGAACAATTTTGAATTGTGAACTTTCAAAATTGTTCAATTTTGAAGGCTTCAATTACAAAAATTTCTTTATACCACTTAATTTGCAATTGTTAATTATCAAATTAAAAACGTTTGAAATTGACTAAAAAAGTTTTAAAAACGTTCCCAGTTGAATAATTTCAAATAATTGAAACTATCATAATGGACAATTTCGAAGTTAAAGGTTTACAATTACGTGCAAAATTCAGTTGTTCAATTTTAAATCGGATGCCTTTTAACAGGGTATCTAGCGAAATTTCGTTTTCGAATTATCGGATTTCCCTTATCAGAATTAACGTTTTTCCCAGTTTTCTCTTGTGATACATATGTCTAAATTTCGAACGTCATTATTAGGTAAAAAATTACTAAAAGATACTAGAAAAATTGAAAAAATTAATATTCCCTTATCAGGATCGGTATGATTTTACCCAGATGACAAGTTTAGGATAAGTTTTAAAGAAAATACCTTGAAATGAAAAGTCAAAACCTCATGTGTATCAGAAAAATGAGACATTTATTACTTCTAAACCAAAATTTAAAACAAGGTAAGACGAAAGTTTGAAAATTATTACGACTTATTTGTTTTAAGTTCAGATCTTGGCAGAATCCAAGGAAAAATCAGCACTGTTTTGTCCAAACGTCGATTAAATTCTATGGAAATTTAGGTTTAAAATAAGCCCAAAAAATTTTGTTATTTAGACTTTTTCATAGTGTAATGTAAATTGAAAAAATGGTATTAAAAAAGTTAATTGTACTATTAAATTGTTATTGCTATTTTATTCAACATTTGTTTCATTTTGTTATTGCTCTTAAACTTGTAAAAAATGTTTAATATGAAATATTCGCTCTTCAAATTAATAATCACACAAAACGAAACATACAAAAAGTATAAGAAAATTTCAAAAAACTAATTGGAAAAACTTTCACCTAATATGCGTTGATTAAAATGGTATACAAATTACTAAAATAAATACTAACATGAATAAAAAGTAACACTTGAAAAACAAAATTCTAATTGAAAATTTGTCAGGAAAAATAAATACTTTAACGCTCACAAAAACATAAAAACAATTTATTGGGAAAATGTATTTTGGTGACCTTTTTGAATTTTGAATTTTTTATCCTATAAAACTAATAATTTTAAAACAGGGTGGCCGCTCACAGAAAAAAGTAAACTTTTATTTTCAACAAGAAAACGACGTCAAAACAAACAACAAAATTGAACCACAATTGGCTCACTTTGATCACTACAAACACTTAAAGCAATTCAGTTGTTTTTCAGGTTTGACATTAACCGTGACAGCGAACATAGCTGAAATTCAAAATGAGTTTGGAAGAAAATGAGCTGAAACAAAATCGAAATCCTAGGTTTTTCTATGCCGGGCTGGGAAATTCATTTTATAAGACGATTCTGAATCTGTTCAAAACTAAATTTGAATTGATTTGATTTGAACGTTAAAAATTAAACTGTTTCAATTCGAAAGCCTTAGTAGTTAAACAAATGTAAACGTCTGACTGAAACTTTATAAACTATTTTCAGTTTTTAAATAATTTCCAATTAAAAGATTCATAATCAAACGTTTTCATTCAATTTGAAATCGTATGTTCAAATATTGTTTCTAAAATATTCCATTTTCAACACATGCAATTTGAATTTTTTTTAATTAAAAAAGGACATTTTTAAAAATATTTAGCAATATTTAACTGTTTATTTAAAATGAGCAAAATCAAATATGCGAAACTAAACAATTTGAAACTGAACTGTTTCAAATAGAAAGCCTTGAATGTTTCTCGAAGTGCTAGATTTAAACTTTGAACGTTAGAAATTTAATTGTTTCTTTTTGTTGAATTTTTCATTTTCAAGTGAAATCTTTGAACTTTGATGTATAAATAACAATTGAACAATGATTGATTTCAAACGACTTAAAACTTAAATAATTTAACATCTGCTTTAAAAAGTGTTTAATTTTAAAGGAAATTTAAAATCGTTCAATTTTTAATATGTCTAACTTAAAATTACTTAAAAATGAGACAATTTTCAACATTTAGAAATTTGTTGATTCATTCTTCAATTTAGAGTATTGAAAATGATAACGTGCATTTGTAATTTTTGAACAGAAATCTTTCAACTGTTCAATTCATAAAAAATTAAAATTTACAATTTTGTAGTTTAACGGAATTTAATTGAAAATTGTTCATAATGTTGAAAGATTCCATTTCATACGTGTAAATTATTGAGCGTTTGAATTAAAAAATTGTTAAGCTTCAATTTTAAAACATTAAAATTCAAAAGAGTCCCACTTTGAGTGCTTTAATCTGCAGTTCAGGTTTGATTTCATTACTCTAAATGAAAAAATTCTCAGCTTTAAGAGTTCGAATTTTTTAATTTCAATGACCGTAAAAAATTTGTTGTGATCCGGAAATAAACCGAGAAATGACAGAGAATTTTTTCTTTCAATGCATCGGACCCCTGTTAAAACTCAAGACCATAATACGATCGGAAATTTACTAGAAAAAATAAAAAATTCTTTTTCCCAAATGCTGTGTTCATGAATAAAAAACTTATTGAAAAAAAACAGAAATAAAGCAGAAAAAAACCGCGTAAGAAATACTTTTATACTAGCATTAATAATCTTACGCAGAAAATACAAATTTCTCATTTAAATTTATGACCATAGTTTTCCCGGATCTGCTCACGAAATCCCAGAATTTTCCCGTATTTTTCAAGGTGCACAAAATTCCCGGCAAATTCACGGATTTCCCGGGTTGTTAGATATCCTGTTCTAAAGTGAATAATAATATCAGGATTAGATATTGCCAACTGAATGATTTTAAAAAAAAATGTAACAAATTGAATATTTCAAACTTAATCTCAAAGCTTCAAAGAACCCCGCACAAAATGTTTGGAAAAGGCCTTTCGGTCAAAGTTTGGTCAAGTTCCGATTTCTGCTGCTTCAGGTGATGCTTAACAAATGTCGTATTGAGACCATTTCGCCGAAAGGCTTTTTCCATGCATTTTGTGCGGGGTTCATTGTCTAATCTCAAATGTGAAAATTTGAAATTTTTTAAGAATTTCAAATCGAACTCACTCAAAATTGCACAATTTCACGTAATATAAAGTGACTTTTAAACTAATTGCATAGGTTATTCAAATAAATATATAAGAAAAATTCTCAGTGAAAAATAAATTCACTATAATTTCTCGGCTTTTCCAGCCTCAAAAACTTCCTGGCCATCTTTCTGTTTCCCTGGTTTCTTAGTCATGTGGTCACCCGGAAGTAGTTCAAAACTTTACATTGTAAAATAATTACGCGTACTCATTATTTTTATGACTCTAAGACACCCTGAAAATTTTAGGTTTTCTGTGTTTTGTACTTGATACCCTGCAATTATTTCTTTTTTACTTATTTTATTTACCTTTTGCAAGAGTTGGTGGATTTTATCCACAGGAAGAACTAGTGGAGACTTTTTCTTTCCTTTTTCTAGAGCATCTCTTGCGTCTCGAAGTGCCCACCTGTCAATTGGAGTAGGAAATGTTCGTCTTACTCTTTCCTCTACGTCTTGAGGTGTATGAGGAGGTGGATTTCCACAGAGCATGCCCAACATTCTCAAGATCAGACTCTCAACATAATCTAAGGCGTCTTGTCGAGCTTCTAGACTAGGATGAACTTGCCCCAATACCTAGGGAAACATAAAATGTCATTGGCTTGGTGTGAAACTTTTATTCTAAATCTAAATATCAGATTAATCAAATAAACTAAAGAATCCACAGAATATTCCAGTTAATATTAAGGCAATATCTGAGTAAAAAAGGTTTAATTTAGACTCCCATTATCATAAAAAAATTTCTTCAACACTTTAGTGTTTCATATAAAAAAAAAAGATTTGGATTTTTTGAAGTGAACCAAACTTCACCAAAATTAGACAAACTGATGAAAAATGTTATGACTTAAATAACGCTACACGAAAAAATTCACTTAAATAAACAGAGAGACGTGAAATCCAAGCCGACCAGCGAGATTATCAGTAATAAAAAAAAAATTCAACGTTTTAATTTGAAATAATTTCATTTTTAGTATTTAATTAGCAGTATTGAAGCCGTTCAAGTCTAGATATTAAATGATTAAATTATGAATGTTTCCGTTTTTAAAATGTATTCAATTTTACAAGAAGCAATCTGAAGTTATTCAATCACACGCTTTTAATAATTTAAATCTGAAATTATTTATTTTATGATCGACCTCAATTGGAAGCTGTAAAATGTTAAATTTTTAATTTGAAATTGGTTAATTTATATTTCAATTTGGAAAATTATAAAGCTCTTAGATTTGATTTTAAACTAAATACATAATACGTTTCGCTTGAAATTCTTTAGAGATACATAACGTAAAAAATGGACAATGTTTGATCTTCAATTTTATGTAAGTATTTACATTATATTAGTCAAAAATTGTTTTAATTTAGTTTTTTTAATTCGATACAATCATATGGGTTTCAAAAACTGTTTATGAATTTACTAGATACAAAGACCGAAATGTCTAAATTTAGTATCACAAAAACAGCAGAATATACACAAAACTTTTTTTAGAATCCAGATCCTAATGAAAAATGCTGAAAAACAAAGATAATACATAACCTGCAATTGAAGGGTGGCAGTATGAACTATAGATAGCCAACATTTTTCCGAAAATGAATTTATTGCATCAAAAATTTTTAAAACATCAAGCACACGTTGTGTTAAAAGGATATGTTCAAAATATCATCTTCTATCACAGCAATAAAAAAATGTTTAAATTAAAATTTTTGTTAAAAATTTAATCAAAATTATAGCTTGATTTTCCTGAGACAGAATAATTTTTTTCGATCAAACCTATTTTAGTCTTATTTAGCATCCCTATAACTCGGAAGCAGATTTTAATTTTTTTAAATTGAAAATTCGACTTATATCGCTGCCGAAATCCGATTTTCAAAACCTCCGTAATTTTAGCCTCAAAATTCTTGGAAGATTTACTCGGAATTGGGTAACTTTTTTAGATCAAATCTTCTTTACCCGCACTCAGAAACACAATATCTCGGAAGTAAGTTTTTATTCGAATCAAAAATTGCATTTTTTGTCGCAATTTGCAGCCGAGCCTGCTCCAATTTGTGGTCAGTGTCACTTTGAGGTTGTCTACTTCTACACCCATTTCCTCGAAACTGGATAACTTTTTTTAATCGAATTTTTAATTCTCAATTCAGTAATACTTCAGCTCGGGAGTAGACTTTTCTTTTACCTTTAAATGGTGATTTCGACTTTACAGAATGTTTTTTCGCTATCCTAAAAAATTCCGATTTCGTTGGTTACTTGGTTATGTACTGCCACCCCTCAATTAATAAGTCGAAGACTGCTCCTAATTATTCATGCTTCGATATTTTTTCAACGGAGTAAACAATTAATAAAACAAAGCAAAATTAAATATGATTCATTGAGATAAAAGAAATTTAATGCTCCAAAGAATTGACGGTAGAGAAATCAATAATGTATTTGGCTATTGCGTCCCCTTCGAACTTTTGACATATCGGAATAAAACTCGATACTTCTCAAACTGAATTTTCTCACCAAGGGGAAAAAATATTCGAAATTGAATCCAGTTTGTAAATTAGTGAAGATCCATGCAATCTAGGGAAGATGAATATTCGTGATTTTGTGTGAGTGTGGTTTTGTTTTTACACACCTTGCGCAGGGAGTTGACAAACACTCCCTTCCACTTAGCAGCGTTCTCCTCTTTCTCGAAGTCATAGCCAGACGGCTCGCCGACCACGGACGCCGGCGACGAGAACATTTCACCGAGCGGAAACAAAAAGAAAAGAAAGAAAAAAGGAAAATCATAGACACGCGTGTGGACACGAACTCAGAGACAAGGAGATATTGGATGGGGCGCACTAATAGCGAAACGCAAGTGCGTCTGACACTGCGGACACGCACACAGTCGCACATGCACAAGCTCGAACCGCCAGGGCACGAGGAGTCCTTGATCCCTAGGAGGTAGGAGGCTCCGGAGAGTCCTCGAGATTAGGGAAGAACATCACGATGAAAGTGCGCAAATGACAAAAACGTTGACAGAGACCACACAGACGTCCGTCCGTCGATCCGTCGTCTAAGGAGTCTCAAGCACAAGCATTGGGGGTGGAATAGTGGTATGCGATAGCTAAGCGGCACAAAAGTATCTTTGCGAATCGCGCCACAAGTACCCCCGAACGCGCCCTAGCCTCGGAAGCACTTCTGTGTCTACATCGAGGGCCTCCGACCTCCGGATTACGCACATTTTACACGCTCTTTATTCGAATTTTTCGTCGAGTACATCGCGGACATCACTACGTCGATGTTCCGCAGCGCCATCACACTTGTCTTGACTTGAGATGAGTTGCAGTTGGCGCTTGCGCGGTTGTGCGACATCTGCCGGTCAATATTCCCATCCCTGCCTATCCAGGGTTCAGTACGTCAAATATGTCACGAACTTACCACAATTTACCATATGGAATTAACGTCAGGGATGGGCTGTGACGCCTTACTCGAGGTTTTCTACGTATAATACATGAACGGCGTAATATACGTCTAAAATTGTATAAAACCATGTATAATATTTCTCAACGATCGAAATGAAATCTACTTTCTCATGAAAATTTTTTGTGTACTGAAAAAAGGAACACCCAAAAAACACCAAAAAGTTCGCAAATCCAAATTGGACTTCGAGACTACCCGCCTTTCCGGCTCATTAGAGACAAATGTACAATAAATGTACAAACGAAAAGAAAAAAGAGGGAGAAAGAGAAAGAGTCAACCAAAACCAACCTCACACTCTTTCTTTTTTCGTCTTTTTTATACTACTGGGGATCAACATACTTTTCACATAACATAACCTCTTTAATGTTTAATCGCTTTACATATGCAGAGGAATTTCGTAAATTTTATATAAAAGACAACTCTTTGTAAGGGCCATTAATAAATAAAATAATAAACAACCTGACACCGAATAACGTGTACACCGTATACATGTATTGTTTACAAAATATATTGATAAAAACGATAAATAATAACAAATAATTAATTAATTCTTCAATATTCACTGTTTCTGTGGACAGTTGGATATTTTCAGAATATTGAATTCAAAATTCCCGCTTCTTTTGTCATGTGATAAAGCGTAAAATATATTTATAGAAAACTCGGGACACATCAGACGTAGGAACATGCATGTAGAAAACCACTTTCTTCGTTTTATTATTTAAAGTTTAGAAATACATAAGTAAGTCTAAAATGAAATAATATTCAATTGATAATATATGAAATTCTTTGGGATCAATTTCAAATCTTCGAAATCGTACAAGAAAATGAAATTCATTATTGGAAATTAATATTTTTGAATTGAATATATTTTGTGTTTGACTTATTACATTTCTTTAATTTTCCTCTTCACTTAATAAATTTCTTATCTTATCATACTTAAAATTTTAAAAACTTTTTGACTTCTTATATTAGTTTTAGTAAAAATAATTAAATTACTCAAATCTATTACAATTATAATTTTTTAAATTCAAGCATGAGTGGAGACTTTAACCTTCTTAATTCATTGTATACAAAAAACAGAATGATTTCAAATATTAAAAAAAATGTATGACTTTCCCCTTTTCAAATGTTTCAAAACTGTCAATTCAAAAATTGTTAAGCTTACTTTTTGATCAGCTTTCAGCTTGAAACTTTCAAAATCAAATTACTTCCAACTAGAATCGTTTAATATTGAATAACTGTGAATTGAAAGCATGTATCGAAATATTGAAAATGTTTTGGTTCCATTAAAAATTTTTTAAATTTCAACGTTGGAAAATAATTATACCTCATAATTTAAAAACTAATTAAAATCAATAAGTCCATGAACTTTATAATTTTTACCCTCCTAAACTTATTATTTATTCACCCTCAAAAGCCATCCCCCAAGTAGTGAAATTAGATTTTTGCAATACATATATTGAAGTTTATGAACTTTTTCTTACCATTTTTTGCTAGATTATCACTAAAAAATATTGATTAGTGATCATCTAGGGAAAAATGGCCAAAAAAGTTAATAAAAATATATGACACATATGTGTCATATATATTTATTATCTTTTAAAATAATATGTTATATAAAAAAAATATATTGATCATGTACATAATCATAAGAGTGGTCCATATTAAATAATTTAATTACAGTTCCTCTAATTTGTGCAATCACTCTATCAATATTCTGATATTGTTTATTTCTGTACTGATTTTTCTGTAATGATTTCCTTATAATAATTACCATAATATTTTCCCATAAACACGAAAAAAGTATAAAGAATCCATTATAGGAAAATCATTATATGCCTATAGTGAACTTCCTATAATATTTTTTCATAAGGCCAACACAAAATTATTTTAAAAGTTAATAAAAATACATGACACATTGATTGGAGGGTGATATTTGAGGGTAAAGAAAAGCCTTCGATAATAAACATCCTGTAAATGAGGAATACTTAAAATTGTACAATGTCAAAGACCTAGCACCCTAGCGAAACAGATAGAAATTCATTTCGAATCATTTCGAATTATTCCGAAATCTGTAACCGAATCAATAAGAACCAGTCCGAAAAAGGTTCTCAATTTTTTCGATCCAAATCGGTTAATAATTAATGCGACGCAATTCGATTTAATCCGAACTTCCAATCTGAATTAATCTGAATAAATCTGAACGCATTGAATCAGATTGAGCCGGATGAAGTTTTAACCGATCTGGATCGAATGAAATTGAAAACTTTTGTCGGACTCTACATAAATATTCGCAATTTTTATTAAAAAATTATATTAGCATTTGCGTTATATTCGTATGTTTATGCGATAAAATACTGCTTCTTACTAAAATCTGCTGCGAATGACTTTATGATGTTACCTAGCTGAAAAGGTTTATTCTAATTCAACGATTTTAATTGTTATATCAAATTATATAAAGAATTAAGTTATATTCATAAGATGATTCATGTAAGAAAAAGAATTTCCTATGTAAAAATATACAAATATAACCTAATTGTTTATATAATTTGTAATAACAGTTAAAATTGTTAAATTAGAACAAACCTTTTTAGGTAGATAACATCATAAAGTCAATTGCAGCAGATTTTAGTGAAAAACATTACTTTTCTGCACGAACATACGAATATAACGCAATATTGTTGATATAATTTGTTTATAAAAATCATGAATATTTATGTATAGCAACTTTTTTCTATTTCAAAAAACATTGTGAAGTATTTGAAAATTATTTTTCATGAAGAGAAAATATTTAATCACAGAAATGAATGACAGACATCTTCTTGCTTATAAAATTTCTTTATATTAATAAAGTTGTAGCCTTAACAATTCATTTTTATTATATTTGTGTCTGTTCATCGAATACTATTTATTTCTGATGTACTTTGC
>JAUMHM010000083.1:36324683-36342815 GCA_032362435.1 Melikaiella ostensackeni
TGAACTGCAATGTTCACGAAACGTCGGCAAGATTCGTAGTTTTGCACACGATTGAAACCCGAAACACCTCCTTTTTTTCTCACTTTTCAGGTACGATTAGACCCGAGCGGGCTTACTTTTTTCTACTACTTTTTGGTCTTTTGACGGACCTCAGTTTGCTTGGACTTGGGGTCTTTTGTCCAGAAGCAGGTCTGAATGAGGAAATTAAAATTTTTTTAATTTTGCAACAATGATAATAACATATTGTTGGTATATGAAAGTTGAAAATTTGAAGGATTTTGATTTAAAAAACTTCAGCTCAATACTAATTTCAATATTTATAACTTCTCAAATTTTTAACCTTTATAGACAAATTACATGTCGTTGGAATCGGAAAAATTCGTATTGGAAAGAATTTCTGTTTCCGCATCGTAGATATAGTTAAAAATCGCAAAAACAATACACTTCTTAAAGTTCGAAAAACAAAAATTTTTTTTTGAGGTTTAAATTTTTAAAAAATTGTGCAAAACAAGTAGATTAATATCTGTACAACGATAATGGCATAAACATATTTTTTACCCTCCCTACTTAACTTTGAAATTTCAAAAAATTGAAAGATCCGACTATTTCGAGGTTTTCTTAGATTTACGGAAAATTATAAAACTGTTCAAAAGTAACACAATGACGGTCGTTTTTCGGTAAATATTAGAAGTCGAGTTCATCAAAAACCCCACCTTTTTTTCGCTCACATTTTTTTTGCTGCATTGGTATTCGAATGACAAAAAAATCTTATAAGTTTCATGCAGGTGAAACTACTTTTCTAGTCAAAAGTATTTTTTTTGTCGAAAAATTAAATTTTCGTATTTTTTTTTTACAAAGAACGACAGATTCAACGGATGAAGAATTTTTGTCATAATTTAACAAATTTACATTGAGAAAGTGGTTTTATGCTTTTATATTCAAAAATGAAAATAAAATCAACAAAATTTACAAACATTTTTGAAAAATAACTGAAATTTTTGTTCAAATAGTGTTGTGGTGAAGTGTTTGCCAAACTTTGGATTACAATTTTTTGGATTTTATACGCAGGACGTTATATAAAACATTATTTTATCTATTCTTATTTTCATGTTTTCGTTAATATAATCATTAGTGCAATTGATAAAAATTTTGGTGGAATGTGATTTTATGATAGATATTACTGAAAATCCGGTATAGGAGTTTTAAATGAATTTATTCAATTAATAAAAACTTAGATTAGATGCATTACAGAAGGAATTATTGATAGAATGCAAGTTTCATGTTTTTTCTTCCAAAAAAGATACATATTTCATATTAACAAGAAAATATGTTTTGACTTCGACAAAAAAAGATAACAAAGGAACTTCAAATGAGAATATCAATAAATTTAATAAATCTATTTGCATTTGGTTAAAAAAAGCTGCCATGCACATATACACAGTTAATATATGTTTCATTATTCATAACTGTAGTTTTCCTATAAATTACCCTTGATGAGAAAGTCTTAATTGGCTTCGAAACATGTTGGTCCTCAGTAGTATAAAAAAGAAGGAAAAAAGAAAAAGTGTGAGGTTGGTTCTGGTTGACTCTTTCTTTTTTTCTCCCTTTTTTTTTGTTCGTAAATTCATTGTACATTTGTCCCTAATGAGCCGGAAAAGCGGATAGTCTCGGAGTCTAGTTTTGATTTGTAAACTTTTTGGGTGTTCCTTTTTCAGTACACTAAAAATTTTCATAAGAAAGAAGGTTTCATTTCGATCTTCAAGAAAGTAACACTTATTATTCCGGTACGCCATATTGTGCCCCTAGAATAAAAATAAAGAACGTAGTTAAAAGCAAATGCTTCAAGTTGTTAGACATTAAAATTGGTTTGCTTTCAATTCAGCACAACTTTTCTGGGCTTAGGTAAAATTGGTTAAATTGGTGTAATAAATATGAAGACCTCATTTTTTGGATTCAGAATAAATTAAGTCTGAAATGCAAACAAAGGACCGTTCAAGGCTTGGGTCTGCTTTTCTTGGAAAGCAGCGGGAACTGGGAATATCCCATTTATTGCGATTATAGGGAAGTATAGCATTTCACAAATGTTTATGACCTGCTTCCTCTGCCCCATACGGAAAAAAGCTGTACTTGTTTTTCCTGCGGCTCTTGTTTTGAAGGTCTCATTTCAAGTCCTGAATTTTCTGAGAAGTTTTAAATTCAGACTGCAATGTAAATTATCAATTGTTTTCGTTTTCTCAGTTTATAATTATATTTTGACGTTTCAAGTAAAGTGTAACCTGAGCTTCAAATTTGGAAGGAATAATTGTTAATTCTCATTAGCAGGTGATTAGATATTACTTTTTAAGTATTTATCTTAAAATAAAGATGCACAAGACTTTATACTATGACATTAGCTCGCAAACGACATTGCCGGTTTGCCTATTGTTTTGAATGTAGGTCTCAAATTAAGACAGAAATCAGTCTCAATTCAGGACAATAACCAGAGTTAATTTGAGACTTTTTTGCAAAGTCTCAATTCAAAACCTTTTTGGCTAGAGTCTGCTACGTCTCAAAAAAAGCCGAATATTTGGCTTAAAATGAGCCTAGCTTTTTTCTGTGAGTGTGGGAACATACGATCTGTTTTGATGAGGTTTATACTGCATAGAAACTCGAATTTTTTGCGAAAAACTATGTACGATATAATTTATTATTTATTGATGTATAAACATCTTAGACGTCGATATGGGGAGTCGCGCCGGAGTCGAGTGAAACCATGGCTCGAAAGTGTAATGCAAGCTGTCTCCACAACGTCGATGCAGCATCAACGTGATTCGCACTGTGTCGACACTATGTCAATTTATAAAGTCCTATTGTGGAGAGACCTTCAAAGCTCTAACACACGCGTTCTGTCGTGTGTCTTGCTTCTCTTCACCCGCTCAAAGGAGCCCATCAGTTATTCTATTGACTTTATATAAAGTATTCTTCTACATATTGATATGTATGGAAAAGTGATTATATGTATTTTATATATTTTTTTATATTTTGACTAATTTCTTTGACTTCGTACAATATTTTTTTATGTATTGATATGTGTATGGAAAAGTGAAAGTCATTTTTTTTACTTCTGTTTTATGTAATATTTCAATTTCAGTTAACGTTTACCGAAGATGTTTACACATAAATCTGTCTTGTTTCGTAGTTTAGAACGCACGTGATGTTTTTTTTAATGATTTTCTGCACAGTTTGGGAAACTGTTTTCTTTCCAATCTAAGGCATTTGAAGATCTTATGTTTTGCATGAGATAAAATATTACAAGTAAAATACTCATTTGAAATCCTTTGAAATCCTCTAAAATCCGCGGATATACTTTGGAATCTTTTGAAAGCTCTTTCAAATCTGAGGCATTTGAAGACCTTATGTTTTGCATAAGATAAAATATTACAAGTAGAATACTTATTGCAAGTTGAATTTTCACTAGAAGAAATGCCCACTGCACATCAAAAATGTTCGAGGACACTCAAAAATATTGAAATGTACGTGCGCGGAAATAACAGACTTTTCAAATGTACTCTTCAAAAAACGATATCTCTTGTTATTAATTTTTAAAAATCTCAATGAAAAAACAAACAAGCTTTTTGGGATTTGAAATGATGTATTAAAAATGTGTTGAAAAAGTAACGGCGAAGTAACGCTTTACTTTTTTCAGTAATGGTAACGCGTTACAAACTTTTAACAAGTAACATTAACGCGTTACTCTTGACTGGTAACGTGTCAAACACTCCAAGAATCTTCTTTTTATCAATTATTGTTGTTTGAACAATTTATTAAAAAATGGAGTGGCAATGATATGGCTTAAAAAAATAAAAAACGTGTATTTACTATTTCTTTAATACCAAACCGACGGCAGTAGCTGCGCGGTGAATCTCGACTCGGGGCGAGTCGCGGACGTTGAGCCATTTCCAGCGGATGGGTGGCCGTTTGCAATCTACGTCTCGGGCCTTTATTCACTGCGTTTAACTAATGTCGAGCAGGAGGTTTGATGCCAAAGATGACTGTGCATTCGATGATATTGAATGTCTACGTTCAAACTCGACGTTCGGAAACCGGCTGTACTCGAGAAGATGGTTTTCTGCCGTTTTCCTCTCCCCTGTCCAAACGTCTAGGCAAATGCCAAGCCTCACAGACTGGTCCCTATATTCCCTATTGTACCCCATATTCAGCTGTGGCCCCTAAAGTACCCTACTTTCAATATTTTACTTCTATAGTACCCTATGTTCAGTCGGTTGCCCAAATTTCAATTTGAAAGCATTTAGAATTGAATATTTTCAGATTCAATTTTTCAAAATTGAACAATTTCAAATTGAAAGCTTTTGAAGTTGAATCATTTTGAATTTTAAAAAAATATCGAAGCATTTATGCTTAAACAATTCTTAATTTAAATGTCAAAAGACGATTTCAAGTTTGTATCTTTCAAAATTGTATCAATTTGAATTGAGTCTTAATGTTTGGACTATTTGAAGCTTGAACCGGCCAAAACATGATAATTTGAAATTAAAAGCGTTTGGAATCACAATTTTTAGTTAAAAACATTAAGAATTAAATAATTCTAGATTGAAATATTCTACCTTAATAAGCAAGTTTAAATTGAAGGAATCTAAACTTCAGCAATTTCCAGTTGAGACTCTCAGAATTAAAATTCTTGATAAAAAGTAGTGTAGGTTTTGAAATACATATATGCAAAAATAAAAAAAAGTCTCTTCAAGTTTTGACAGATTTTTCCATACTGATCTATAAGAGATAATTTCAAATTTGACAGACAACTCTTTTTAACAAAAAATTTGAAAACTTCTTTAAAAACGACTACAGAATTTTTTTTTTTTTTTGAGACCATTCTGCGTAAAAAATTCCCTAGAGAAAAATTCTCGAGTGCTGAGGAAACAAAAGAAGAATGGCAGCAGGTTTTCCAAGTAGTCATTTTCCTATTTAAAAAAAATACATAGCTTGGAAAAATCTTTTTAATACCTCCGAACTTTTTAATGACAGAATACATTAGAATGTATTTAAAAATTATCTTTTTCTACCTATGTCTAACTGTTGAATACCTCAAAATTTTTTGCTAATAGAAATACATCAGAAATAAATCAAGAAAAACTGAAAGAATTAAATATAGATAAACTCAAAAGTGATATTTTTCCAATTACACTGTTAACCTATTTTTCATTCTTTCAGATTTTGTAAATTTTTCCAGTGTATTTTCATCAGTAGGAAGTCTTCAGCTGCTTAAATAAATTTCAAAGCTAGCTTAAAAATTCATTTTTAAATGAAGAAAAATGATTACCATCGACTGGGGTAACTATGGATCAAGGCTCTTATGCTGTAGAATTTTTAAAAATGGGATTTTACTGTATATTCTCAGAATATTGTTTATAAAATTTTCAGAAGTCTCATTACAAAAAGAAAAAGAAATCATAAAGTTATACAGCATAAACATTGATCAATAATTACCCCGGTTGACGGAACATATACCTATAAAAAATTTGCGGCCTTTATTAACTTCTTTATCGTACCTGAAATCCGAGTACTTCTAATAAAGTCGGATGCACCCGCGGATTTTTCACTGGATGTGATTAAATTCATACAGTGATTCTAAGCCCACCTTAGTAAAGTAAAATTTTCACAGGCCCTTATCCGGCGAGAAAGCTAAATTTAGCAGTCAATAATAATAATAATATACCAAACTAGTCATGAAAAATGTTTTTCTTTGATTATTCTCGGGAGCACGTTCTCAGCGAGTTTTATATTTCAATGAGATAATTACTTCCTACGCATTTTTTAGCTGTGAATGATCACTTCAAATAGATGAGGTAATTGAATAAAATGAAAAATATAAACCCACTGTATAAGCTTGGCAGATTTAAAAACTACATTACGAAAATTAATTTAAACGATAACAATATAAGTATTAGTATACTGAATATTAATTATAATCTACAATTAATTACAATTATATTTTTTTGCACTTGATTTTCAGTAACAAGTCAAAGAACTCCGACGATATCGTACATATCTCAGGAACAGATCAAGGATATTGGAGGATCTGTGGAATTTCAATGTTCAGTACAATATGGAAACGAATATCCCGTTTTATGGATTAAAATTAATAGGAATGGTGGAGGACACGATCAACTGCCACTTTCTACCGGCACAAGTTTGATTGTTCGAGACAGCAGGTTTGCTCTCAGATATGACACAGCTTCTTCTACTTACAGTTTACAGGTAAATAAAATTTTTCAAATTATGCTAACTCTACAATTTATTTCGTTTGTTTATTATTGAGTGAATGACATTATTAAACTTTTCATAATTATAGTTCTATGTAATACGAAATAAATGAATTACATCTGAATCATATCTTTCCTCTTAACACAATAATTTAAGCTCATCTCAAATTAGCGATTGCGTAGGAGCAAACTTATTTGTTTTTTTTTTGTTTGTGGACTTCACGTTCTTATCATATTAATCATTGCGGTCAAGAATTTAAACCGAAATTTATTCTGGATCATTAGAGCTCTGTTGAATTTTTATCGATATTTACGCCGCCAATTTGTACCTTATTTAATATATCCTACGATACAATTTTGATTATAGTTTAAGGAATTTCGGAGAAGAATTGTAGACAGTATTTTCTGACGTTGAAAATGTCTGCATTAGCTGCTGAAAAACTGATTATTATGCGAGATTATGCTACGAAAAAACGAATTAAGCGTTGTAAAAATAAAAAAAATTAAGGTATTGGATGCAATTTTCAACTCCATATAATATCAAAGTATAAATATTTAAAACGAAAAGGATATAAGTACACGTTAGTGGTGTAAAAACGCAGAAATTATTCGAATCATTTGAGCCGAGCAAAAAAAAGTTGTGGTTTGGCACCCGAAAGAAGAAAAAATGCTAATGCTTTCTGTCGGGTTCTTCAATTTAAAATTTAATATTAAACAACAATCAAAATTAAAAACAAATTTGTTATGCACGATAAAATTTTTCGAGCACGTAAAAAAACCACGTTTTTCAATTTAGTTAATTGCAAATTTTTGAATAAAAGTTGTACATGTCGAATTTTAAATTTCTTTAGTTTGAATCGAAGAAACACTTATTTGGTTGGTATAAAAAAAACTTTACTTTTTAAAGCGTTTTCAAATCGTAAAATTTGCCTTTTTTAAACCATTTAATACTTTATAAACGACGAAAAGTTAATTTTTTCCCATAACAACAAAGTAATGACATATTTCTTCGTTTCAATTAACTACATTTAAAAAAGCTTTTTATTTAAACATTTTAAAAACATAACTTGTTTCTATTTTTTTATACTTGTTCGTCACAAAAACTTTACTTACAAAAAATTCGCCACAAAGTTTTTTGCCCATAGGGAAATCTTTCAATTTTAAAATTCAAAAACCAATCAGGAGACATTAACCGATTTCAAAAACTTTATTTCTTCTTCTTTCAAATGCCAAAGCCCAACTTTTTTTCAAATATCTCTTAAAGAACCTACCTTCTAATAAATTATATAATTAAAATAATTAAAAAAAAAAATTTTAAAAGGGAAAAGTTACTTCTAAAAAATCATAAATTCAATTTCTCGCCAAAAACGTTAAATAAAACAAAATGTTTCAAAGAAAAATTATTGGCCTTTAAAAGATCTACAAATCCATTGACCACTTTTGATCACTTCCATTCAATTTTCCTGACAGTATTTTGCGCTATTAAGAAGAAAACCACTTATCCTATAAAAAAGCGGTCAATAGAAAATTTTTAGATCTTTTTAAGGTCAATAATTTTTTGTTGCAATATTCTTTATATCTCATGTTTTTTGGCGGAAAAATTTAATTTATAATTTTTTAACACTATTTTTTATGATAAAACCAAAACTACTTATCCTATCAAAAAATTGTCGGTGGAGAATTTGTAGATCTTTTTAATACCAAAAATTCTATTTATTAACATTTTTTTCGTATCTCGCATAGTTTGGCCGAAAAATTGCATTTTTTAATTTTCAAAAAGCGTTTTTGATGGATAAACTCAGAACCGTTGGTCTAAAATGGCTGGTTAACGAACTTGTCCTTTCTTTTCATGCCTTAAACAAGTGTTCCAAAGTGCAATCCAATCCGATAATTCTTTCGAAAGTTATCGCGCCTACAGACGACGGACGACAGACATACACCGGCGTAAAAACCGTTTTTTCTCACACAGCGGGTCTCAAAACGTGAAGATTTGATGAAAATTGGGAAAGTGATTTTTCACATAAAGCGACGTTAAATTGAATATATTTGGCATGGAAGCTTTATATAATATGAAAATTCTGAGGTATACTTAATTTTGAGATATTCTGCGATTATGCGTTACGCATAAACTAGAGGTCCTTAATTGTAATTCTTCATTGAAACAGGGAATTTTATTAAAGAAGTATAATTTTAAGTTTGAGACAGGAAATTTCAGTAAAGAAACATAATTTTGACAATTGGGACAAGGAATTTCCTAAAGGAATTATAATTCTGGGTTAGAACTATGAATTTCCGTAAAGAATTATAATTTTCACTTCAGGTCTCCCTTCAGGTTCACTTTAGAACAGAAATTTCATTAAAAATGATCATTTTTACTTTAAGGTAGGGAGTTTCCGTAAAGAATTATAGTTTGCCATGGAACGGGAATTTTAGAAAATAAGTTTAATTCTTATTTATAAAAAGGAAATTTATAGAAATAATAGAAAATTTTGTGAATTAATATAATTCTGACTTGGAACAAGGTATTTGGGAAATGAATTATAATTTTGTCTTGGAATAGATAATTTTTGGCATGGAACGGGAAATTTTGGAAAGTAATTTTAATTGTTACATATTTATAAGAAGGGAATTCACAAAACCAATCCCTGTTTCATGGCAGAATTCATTAGATGTTGAAAGTACCTTGTTCCAAATCAGAATTTTTTTAATTTAAAAATTCTTGTTTTTTGCAAATACAAATTTGACAGAATTTGAAACTTCCCTCTTCCAGCTTTGTTAAAAAGTGAGTTATTATATTTCTGAAGTATAAATGTTGTAAATAAATACAATTCTGACATGGAACAGGGAATTTTCGTAAAGAATTATTTTACTTGAAACAGAGAATTTTTGACATAAAACGGGAATTTTGGAAAATACTTTTGATTCTGATTTAGAAGAAAGGATTTTTTAAAAATCTTTGTTCAAATTCAGAACTATAATTCTTTTACAAAATTTTTTGTTCCAAATCAATATTGTAATTCTTGTGATCAAAAATGATATAATGTTCCTATTCAGAATTATAATTTTTTTCCAAAATTCCCTGTTCCTATTCAGAAATCTTTTAAATCTTTTAAAATGTTTTAAAGTCGTTTGCAATTATTAAAATCATTTCAAAACTTTCAAATTTAGCGGGAAAAATTAACAATTGACCGGGAGAAAGCGGAAATGACCGGGAATTAAAAATCGTCCGTCGAGTAGACGTCCTGAATACGCAAATTGTAATTTTTTGCAAAAATTTGTGATAACTTGTAAAATTATATGTAAGTGTCCGAATCCTAGCAAAAAAAATTTAGTTTCCAGTAGAATTGTTTTTATAATTTTCTATTGTATTTTTTAAAAAAGTTAAAAATTGCAAAAATGATTCTACTAGAAACCACAAGTTTCTGCTAGAATTCTGACACTTACCAAATTTTACAATTACATTTTTTTTTAGATTATAATTTTCACATTGTTTTCACATGGTGTTTTATTATGAAAATACATTGCCACTAGGGGATTGCAAAAAATTTCATAAAAATTTCAGAGACTTCAAGAGTGATCAACCCCTCGATATTCTGCCTACGAAGAAAAGTTCTTGGTGGATTTTCCTATAACTTTAATTTATTTCGTTCTTCGTAGGTCATCTCACATTAAAAATATCAAATTGCGTATTATATTCTTAGATCATACAGAACAATGAAAAAACTATCTCATATTATTGCAATTTTTGTAGATTAAAGATATCCAGGAGACAGATGCCGGATTCTATCAGTGTCAAGTCCTCATTTCATTGAATAATCGAATCTCGGCAGAAGTCGAGTTACAAGTTCGTCGACCGCCAATTATCAGTGATAATTCTACTAGGGCTTTAGTTGTTAGTGAAGGTCAACCCATCCAATTGGAATGTTACGCAGGTGGATTTCCGCCTCCAAGGGTATCATGGCGGAGAGAAAACAACGCTATTTTGCCCACAGGAGGATCTATCTACCGGTAATTTAATTGTTTTCCGATTCCTGGAATTCTTAAGCTTTCAACTTAGAAGCTTCGAATCTTTAAGGAGTTTAAGTATGAAAAAATTAAAGGTAATATTGTTCGTAACTTGAAAATAATCTTATTTACAGGGGCAACACGCTGAAAATAGCGTCAATTAAAAAGGATGATCGTGGCACGTATTACTGTGTAGCCGAAAACGGAGTCGGTCGTGGAGCAAGGCGTAACATAAATGTTGAAGTTGAATTCGCCCCTGTAATCACCGCACCTCGACCACGTCTCGGACAAGCTTTGCAGTACGATATGGACCTGGAATGCCACGTGGAAGCTTATCCTCCGCCCGCAATCGTTTGGATTAAGGATGATGTCCAACTGTCTAATAACCAGCATTATAGTATATCTCATTTCGCTACTGCGGATGAATATACCGACACGACAATAAGAGTCATTACCATTGAAAAGAGGCAATATGGACAATATGTCTGCAAAGCATCCAATAAACTTGGAACTGCCGAGACCAGAGTTGAGCTTTTTGGTAAGAAAAATATTTCCCAGAAATAAAATTTTGATACTTATTAAACGATTATACATTCAGTGTTAATGTTTTGTACTCAAGTGAAATCCAGAAGCTATTGTATTCCATTTCTGAACTTAATTGAATATTTTGATCACTTCTTGGATTCTGTAGATGTAATTGTAAAAATATTATGGATTGTATATGTATACTTGTATAGATTTATAGAAGAAAAAAGGATGGTTTGTAAAATTTGTAAATTATGTCGAGTCCAGTAATTTCTCTGGAATGTGAATGTTTGGATCTCATTAGTAAATTGTATTTGCAAATTGGCATGAGATGGTAATTATATTTAAATTTTGATTTATTCTCATTATCACTTAAGAACTATAGATCTATTTCTGAATACTGTCTTTAAGTTGCATTTGCAGCTTTTTTAATTTCGTAGGCAGCATGTCTTAGTTTTTCCCGTATTTGTTTGTGCAGAAACCATTATTCCTGTTTGCCCGCCTGCTTGCGGCCAAGCTCATTATGCAACTGGCGTTATTCCGATGTCTTCAGGGCCACTGGTAGCTTTATCCTTAATTGTTGCAGCTATGTTAAGGTTTGTCCAACTCTAAGAATATTTAAAATTACAATTTAATGAAGTCAGGTGTTTGGCACGGAACCAATGCCTAATAGTTACTGTTTGATTTTGAAATATTTGAAGGCGTCACCGTGTCAGGGTCAAGGATGGCTGCTGGATCGGGAATTTATTTTTTGACAGGAAATTTTTAAAATTTGTAGTAGAAAAATCATTTAAATCACTTCAAAAGTCACTTACTTGATATCACACAAAATTGTGCGATTTTTAATCAGTTTGATTTGAAATTCTTTTGAGTTGAAGAATTTCAATTTTTAACATTTTCAAGTATGAAATCTTTCAGTTTACAGTGCGTAATTTTAATTTCTCAGTATCTATTACTAATCTTTGATTTTAAAATTGAATCATTTTTAAATGTGCTTAAAAATTAAAAGTGTTTGAAATTCAACAATTTTTACAGTTAAACGTTTAAAGTCGATTAACTGTAAACATAAATTGATTAAATATTGTAAAAATCGAATTATAATATTTAAAACTGAATAATAATTGATTTCGGAGAGTTTTAAGAATGACCAATTCCAAATCTTTTCAGTCTTGAATGATTTTCAAATTAAACATTAAAAATTGCAATCCGTCAACGTGTACTGCTTCAAGTCGAAAACCTTAATAGTTAGACAATTTCAAATTTCGCATTGAAGCTTTATAAATTATATTCAATTTTTAAATATTTTCAAATTCATAATTATACGACACTGACAAACTGAAAACGTTTCAGTTTGAATCTTTCAAATTCCCGAGAGGTACATTTTCAATTTTGAACGTTACACTTTTAATTGTTCCATTTTGTAAATTTTTCATTTGTAAATTGTAAATTTTCAAGTCGCGTGTTACTTTTGAACACTGTGAAAAGACCTAAAACTTGAACAATTTATTATTAAAATATTTAAAAGATGAAAAATCAAATTAAATCTGCGTAATTAAAATGATAGTTTCTTCTGTTATAGAAATTTCTACTCCAGATATTAATTATCCAGGACTCCAATCTGCAGCTGGAGAATGTCGCGTTGCCTCGAAATGGTTGCCTGCCTTAGTAATCGCGACTATTTTCACCACATTTTAGATACTTAAGCCTAACAACTTGACTCCACTGAAAATTTTATCACGACGTTATTTTTGTAGTTGTTTGTACTAAAATGAAAAGTGTGATCATTTTTATAATTTACGCTCGCGTAAGGTACAACGAAGTGTTGAAATTGTACAAATCGACATTCCAAAAATTCATAATACTAAATCTAACGGTTCATAGGGATCTTATACGTTTTTCTTACGTAGCTTCCAAACCATCGGCTAAAAAAATGCCGAAACAAAAGCGTGATTGCTTAGAGTCGAAAGATCTGAGTGAAAAATGGATTGGATTCGAATTTCAACTTTGGCAGCTTTAAATCCTTTTTCACCCAAGGTCTTCGGTTTCAGAACAATATTTATGATATTAACCTCAATGTGGCTCTGACATCAGTAAGACGAATCTCGATTGTTGGTGCATTAGGGAAATTTTTAGATTCGGTATTTTATGATAAATACAATAAGCAGTGTTGTTTAAAACTGTTTTGAAATAATGCGCCTTTTTAGAATTTTGCTATTTATGGTTTATAAGGACGGTTCAGAGCCATCTATTCTTAGTGATAGCGAAATAATTTGTATATTATGAACGAAGTAACTTTCACATACCGAATCATGGTAAATCGTGCGTATATTTAATAAAGCACATAGACTGTATACTCACGACAGGGATTATTCTTGTTCTGATGAACATATCGTTTTTAGTGAAGTTGGGAGTTCACTGCGATTAAGCGCTAGTAGAATCTCATTGAAATAAGTTTTTGTACGAAGTTTTTACAATGTTAGAATTTTACGTTTACTGGTTGACGGTAAACTTCTGCAGCGAATTTTAATAAATGAAAATTTCGAAAGTTTCTCATTGTTATGCCTTAACCCCGTAAGATTTTTATCTTTGTTTGCATTTAAGGATATTGAATTTAAGTTTTAAATTTAATTTATTATCGTTTCAGTCCGAAACTTACTGTGATTCAAAATTTTGAATATTTCAATCTAATATTATTCGATTTAGAACGCTTCAACTTCTTTCGCCAGAAAAGAATATGGGATACTATTGAACTGTGAAAGGAAAATAATTTAATTTCAAAGTTTCAATTTTAAATGATTTAAGATTGAACGTTTCAAACTTGCACATTTCTCTAACATAAATATATTATATCACTATTTATATAATTAATTTTAATACATTAAACTAATAATCCACTTAAATTAAGTGAAAAAAGCCATTTGCTGGAACAAAATATATCAAGAAATGTAACATAAAAATATCTTATAACACTACATAACTAATTCTAATATATTTAACTAAATAATTGAATATTACATAATTAAACTGTTTTATTAAAACTACCTACACAATAATTTGATGAAGAACAAAACATTAATTAATATATGTGTTCAGTACCGTCAAGTAGTATGAGGACGGCTGGTTTTTACATTCCCTAAAATGCTCATAATTTTTACAAATTGAAGTACATATAACAAAGTTTTCAGGCGAAAATTGCGTACTTTGTTTTATATAAATTATGACATTTTAACGATTGTTAAAAAACAACTGTGCGGGCCTGATGATACTGTTGTATGTATGTATAGATTGAAAAAAATTCTAGGCTTATAGTTAAGTAAAATCTATGAATAATTAATTATAATTATTAATAATCCTAAATATTTTAATTATAAAAAATATCGTATATTAACACTCAATTATTTTAAGTCGTCGTCTTTAAGAATATACATCCAATTTTCTTTTGCTATTTTTAAATATAAAAAATTTCGTAAGGCAACGTACTCAATTGTTGTAAGTCGTCATCAGTAAAAAAAAACATTCAAAAATTGAATCATTCATGATAAATTTACTTCATTATTTTAAAAAGAAAATTTTGGTTCTTATTTAACATTCTCATCACGTAACACTCACTTGTTGCTCAAGATTTTCATAAGACAACACTCAATTGTTGTACGATTTAATATTGAACGTTTCAAACTTGCACACTTCTCTAACATAAATATATTATATCACTATTTATATAACTAATTCTAATTAATTTTCATATATTAAACTAATAGTCCAGTCAAATGAACCGAAAAGAGTAATTTGCTGGAACAAAATATATCAAGAAATATAACATAAAAATATCTTATAACACTACATAACTAGTTCTAATATATTAAACTAAGTAACTGAATATTACACAATTAAATTGTATTATTAAAACTACTTACACAATAATTTGATAAAGAACGAAAAATTAATTGATATATGTGTACAGTACCGTCAAGTAGTATGAGGGCGGCTGGTTTTTACAATCCTTAAAATGCTCATAATTGTTACAAAGCAAAGTATATATCAATTTTTCTCCAAAAATTTGAAGCGAAAATTGCATATTTTGTTTTATAAAAATTATGGCATTTTAGCGATTGTCAAAAAACAGCTGTGCCGGCCCGATGATACTGTTGTATGTATGTATAGATTGAAAAAAACTTCTAGACTTATAGTTAAGTAAAATCTATGAATAATTATAATAATTAATAAACCTACTCCTAAACATTTTAAGTATAAAAAATATCGTATATTAACACTCAATTATGTTAAGTCGTCATCTTTAAGAATATACATCCAATTTTCTTTTGCTATTTTTAAATATAAAAAATTTCGTAAGGCAACGCACTCAATTGCTGTAAGTCGTCATCAGTAAAAACAAACATTCAAAAATTGAATCATTAATGATAATTTTACTTCATTATTTTAAAAAGAAAATTTTAGTTCTTATTTAACATTCTCATCACGTAATACTCAATTGTTGCTCAAGATTTTCATAAGACAACACTCGATTGTTATAAGTCGTCAACAGTAAAAAAAATTGAAGAAATTGACTAAGTAATTAGAAGTTTACATTAAACATTATTTTAATATGACGCAATACTCAATTGTTTTCAAGAATTTCATAAGGCAACTCTCAATTGTTATAAGACGTCATCATTAAAAAAAAGAAGTGAAAAAATTGACCAAGTAATTAAATGTTTACATTGAACATTATTTTAACAGGACGCAGTACTCAATTGTTTTCAAGAAGTTCGATAGATAACTCTCAATTGTTATAAGTCGTCATCAGTAAAAAAAAAGATTACAAAATTGACTAAGTAATGAGAAGTTTACACTGAACATTATTTTAGCATTATGTAATACTCAATTGTTTTCAAGAATTTCGTAAGATAACACTCAATTGTTATAAGTCGTCAACAGTAAAAAAAAGTGCAAAAGTTGACTAAGTAATTAGAAGTTTACATCGAACATTATTTTAACATGACGTAATACTCAATTGTTTTCAAGAATTTCGTAAAAGTCATGCAGGTTTCTTTGTCAATTGTAATTCAAAATCAAATAACAATTTTATAGTAAACAGTTAAACCTGTATCTTACGATTGAGAACTTAAGAATTTCTTCATCACCTCTCTATCTCGATTAAGCCAGGATGAATTTAATCTAACGCTTTCCACTCCTTGTAAAATCGATCTTTCGATACTCTCTTTCGGCTTATTTTCAAAAAACTCTTCAATTTCCCTCGCCTTATCTTCAGAAACAAACTTCTCAGTCACATATTTAACAAGCCTAGATAACAACACTCCTCCCTGATACCTCTCTAAAAATAAATTCCAATTCTCCTTGAAAAACTCCCAGACTAGGAAACGACCTTTATAAGATGTTGTTATTGAAGAAAAGCCATAAATAGCATCCCCAGCCAGAACTTCCTCACTAATAATAAAATCTAATACTCTCGTTATCAAAATCTCTTTCTTCACTGTCCCAATAGCACTTAAAATCCTAAATTTCTCCTCTTGCAAATCTGATTCTCGGTATAACCTCAACATTTTTTCTAAAGTATCTTCATTGCCATGTGAAAGGACCGCTTTATAAACCGGATTCCTCAAATCTGGTGCAAGAACACTTTTCCCCGATAAGTGCAACTCAAATTTCTTCTTAGCTTCCTCAATAATCTCCTCATCATCAAGAAAAACCATTTTCTCAAAAATACAAGGTCTTAGAATAGTATTTAAATGATCTTCACCAGGTTTAGGATCCCAACCTAATCTCGAACTAACATCTCGTAAAAGCGAACGACCGAAGCTTTTAAAAGAACTCTCAAAATCTAAATTTTCCACAAGCAATCCAATATTATCTAAACAAGTAATAATATTTGACCAAACAGTTGTATTGACCTCTGATTGAAAAGCTTGGAGTAATCTTAAAACCTCAACAGTGGAAGAATGTCCAGCCTGAGCAAGAGCAAGCATATCATCCAATATCCCCAATCTATCAAGAGCAGGCAACTCCCTGTTTTTAATAGCTGGAATCAAAAGCTCCAGTAAATCAGAGCTGTACCTGGTTCTGTAAAATCCAATCGTCCCAGGATTTACTTTGATCCATGCATTCTTTTCTATATTCTTAAGTATAAATTCGGTTTTCCTTTCGTCCATTACACTGCTGAATATTTCCTTTCCAGGTGATTGCGCAGAACTTATCTGCAAGGGAATCATCCAGAGGTTGTTTGCAGGATCAGATGAACCATCGGCGACGAATCTTTTCTGAGAGAAGGTCAACACCAAGTCGTTTTCCTGCCAGTGATGTTTAACATCCAAAATTGGGAAGCCTTCTTGCTTGGTCCAAGTTGGCATGATTGATGTGATACTTTTGCTGCTCACTTCTTCTAAAGCTGCCCAAAGATCCTCAGTTTGTGCATTCGCGTACGAAAATCTCTCTAGATAGAGATTCATCCCCTTTTTAAAATCTTCTTCTCCGATGTAAGAATACAACATTCTAATTATACTCGCAGCCTTGTTATAGGAAATTTCATCGAATATTTCATCTATTTCGGATGGATGGTTGATGGGAATTTGGATGGGATGTGTGTTTTTTAGAGCGTCTAATTCTAGGGCTGGTACGTAGGTTCTGGTTACAAAATGGGTCCAAATGTCATATTCTGGAAAAAGGTAATCCACACAGAGAAATTCGATAAAGGAAGCATAGCCTTCGTTGAGCCACAAGTCGTCCCACCATTTCATGGTGACCAGATTTCCAAACCACTGGTGAGCTATTTCGTGACCTATAATCAGGGCAATTCTTTGTTTCCTGATAGCGGAAGTGTTCTCTGGGTCTACAAGGAGACAAATTTCACGAAATGTTATGTGACCCCAGTTTTCCATTCCTCCAAATGACATCTCGGCGACTGGTATTAGGTCGAGTTTGGGAAGTGGGTAGGAGATTTTGAAATATTGGTTATAGTAGGGAATTACTCTCGTGGCTATATCCAGGGCGAATTGACCCAGATGTGACTTTGATTTTGGAGTGTAAACTCTTGCGAGAGTGCCTTCAGTGGTTTTGCATTCTATGTGGTCGAATTTACCGACGACAAAAGCAAGGAGGTAGGTCGACATTATGGGAGTTGTTTCGAAAGTCCAGGTTGCAGTATCAGCGCTGGTGGTTTTGGATTTGAGGGGCTGAAATCGAAATTAACAAAAACGTATTAATTCTTAGAATAATAAAAAAAAATTTTGCATATTTCGAGAAGAAATTAATCATTTTTAAAAGCACTGATATTTTGATTTTTTTTTGCAACATCTCCTTATAATCTCATTTTATAATCTTTGTTAGG
>JAUMHM010000083.1:36360058-36371961 GCA_032362435.1 Melikaiella ostensackeni
ATTATGAAAAATTAGTCAACGGCCTTATCTTAAGCATAAATAATTGTTTTCTTTCATATTTAAGGCACTTTGATTCTATGGTGTTCTCAGCCTTTATATTTTAAAAAATTTTTTTCTTGGAAAATCAATTTATCGATACGAAGGCAATCAGCGAGTTTCACGAAATGGAATATGTATTCATAAATTGTGAAACAAGAAGGGTTAAAATTCACACAGAAATTAATTAATATAAATTTCGTTCATTTTTGGCAAGCGAATTTCAAATTCTAATAACTACTACGTAGAAAAAGACATCTTCGACGACAAAAAGAACAGAAAGTATCAGATATGTACATATTTTTTGGGAATGTTGAAAAAGATTAAATTTAATCAAAATCCCCAGCATTTCCGATTTTACAAAAAAAACCTCCTGAATTTGAAAATCCTTGATAAAATACACATGTGGAAAATGTAATTCTGTAAGGAAATTAATCGATGCGACCCAGCGAGCGAAAATAAATACAACAAAACTGGTATCAAGACTTTCAACAGCGAACTATCCGACTTTTAATCTCGTCACTTTCCTACGATTTAATTCAATTACGATTCGTTAACTTACTTAATAAATATTATCGTTTCTTTTGCAATATAGCTCGCTGAGGACACACACTTATCAGTGAGCAAAAATCACACAACAGTGTGCCTAAGCATCAATAAATTTCTTTTCAAAGTTGATGTTTCATTAAAAGCTCAACAAATTTCAACGAGTTTCAAATGAGCTTTTATTCTTTTTTGGATGCGAGGAAATTCAGCACTTGAAGCATTTCAAAATTTAAATAATATATGAAATTGGAAAGCAAAAAATAATTGGGTAATGTACAATATTGCAAAACCTTACAAATTTAAGATTCTTTTCAAATTGTAAAGTCTTTCAATCAGCATTTTACAATTAAAAAGATGAATGCGTATAAAACCAATAAGAATAAAATTAGACACAATAATAATTTTAAAAAGGATCAATTTAGTGACATTTATAATATTTTGTTAATATAATCGAAGTTTGATGCAAACAACAGTTTTTTTCAGTGGAAATGTGAACTCGCTAAAATCACTTTTAAAATTTAAATTTAGAAATCTCAAGTATTGAATATTTAAATACACCTAAAAATAATAATCAAATCCATCTCCAAAGTAATTTGGGTTTTTAAAAAAGAATGTAAAATCACCTAGCATTAAAACTCGTTGAAATTTCTTCACCTACTCGACATCAATTCCCTATCAATAACTAATATCATTTCGCATTCTCTATGGTAATACCACAAAAATATTCGAGAACGCCCGAAGAATCACCTTTTACAAGCCTTCCAAACTTTATCGTCTTGTTTAGACTCTAAAAAAGATTCGCTATGTTCGATAAGTCTATAAAATTGTTGAATGGTCAATGAATGTATTTTAAAAATGCTCATAGAGATCCACTCTACGTTAGAAACATAAAACAGTCGCTCGTTAATTCAAACTGATATTGAAAATGAAATGGTTTTGCTTCCTCCTTTTATAGATTTGTTTTTCCTTATCATTTAGAGGTACGCGTTTTACGCTAATAATGCGTGGGTCTCGCTTTTAGCTAGGATTAAAATTGTCCTTGAGAAATTTCTAGTCAGTTTACCTTTGTTCGCATCGCATTGTCTCTTTCTCACCTTTCACTTAACAAATTGTTATTTAACGGCGGTAGAAATTCGTATAAAAGTCTCCGCGAAGTTCGCGTTTATTACAATACATGTGTCTAATTTCTTAAGAGTTAATTGAATAAGAGTGAGAGGACTCGATAAGGTTTCACTTCTCATTCTTATCGCATTATTCATCTCGCTAAAGAGACAGATATGAATGATGCACTACGCACTTACTGGTTTCTCTGAGGAATTCTTTTTCCTTTCATAATCTTTCTCCAGTTCCTTTGAGAAAAAACGTGCCTCGTTTGCACAAAAGAAAAATATTTCTGCTCGAATTTTTCAATTCACAATCAGAGCTTTCTTGACGTGGCGAAATATTTCTCTAAAACCAAATATTTACCACATCAATTTTTTGTATCTTCAATCAATCCAATGCGTAGTAAACACAGTTTCTATTCTTTCCTCATTTCATGAGGGATTTCGAGTCGATTAACGTATCACTTTCATGAATTATGCTAAACGTTATTTGTACGTCTTGGGTTTAAATTAATGCGAACCAGAATTCTCTTGAAGCTTGTTTTCATTTGAACTTTCAAGTTTAGTTTAATTTTCAATCTGTGAAAAGGCGATTCAAATTTCACTGATTTTCTCTAGATTAGAATATTTGGAGACAACCGAACACAACACCGAGTATTTATAGTTATAGGGCGTTTATCTTTTCTTAAGATTTCTGGTTACACAATATTATCCTAAATTCGTCTTACTCGAATTTCGTTGGTATCAGGATGCGTTGCACGAGCAAAAAATGTTACGTGAGCAAAATAAATGTGAAGAAGAGATCAAAGAAGAAAGTCTTGTGAAGTATCTAGAAAACTTGACTATTTGTATACATAATCAAAAATACGGGCAGAGATAAACATATTTTTCAAAAAGGGAACAGTATTTCCAAATTGAAAAATGCAGGCAAAGCCCGAGAACGTATCACACGAAAAATTCTAAGACTTAAAAAGTGACTAAAATAAGCATTACCTTAAAATCACAATAAAACATCAATTATTAAAAACCAAATGAGTGAAAACAAGTGGGAAAAAGTTCAAAGCTACTGGTAGTATTTTTCTGGTCTGTGGACTGCACAAAGGAAAGGAAGTAAAGTTTAAAAAGGAACAACATTAAAATGAAACTAAGGGGGTTCGTCTCAGTCGAAAAGTTTCGTACAACGATTCCTAAGACCGCAGACTTTATCCTCTGATCCTCTGGCTTTTAGCGTGATAGCATAGTACAATATACATATATATTTATAAACGTTATTTTTAAGAACTACGATACACCTAGTGTTCCATATCACAAGATATCCCTTTCCATATCACGACTTAGTTATACACACTTGTTCGCGTATTTCTGATTTCGTTGCTGTTGCTACTTTTGTTATTTTTTTTTTATTTCCTATCGTCACTGGGCTTTACTTGGGCATCTCACTCAATAAGACTAAAACGCTTTTTTCATGTAAAGGAATCATTTTTCTATCTGTGAATAAAGATTATAGAAAAACTTAAAAAGGAAAAAAAATCTGATTATAAAATTTGTTTATATAGATAGGTAATTTTGATTGGAAAGTATCTCATCAACTGAAGAATTCAAAGTAAATATTCAAAACGTTAAATTTATGTTTAGAAAAAAGCAAAGTTTTTCCAATTGACAATAATTTTTTACTACAATTTTATCTAATAGATAGAAAACATTTCTTGTACTAGTACGCAACACGGTTAATTATATTCAAAGCGGGTTTTAAGCAACAGACTTAAAGCGAAGATAATAAAAGTCTCGGACCTTCATTCTCGACTAATGGAATCAGGACTTGTATAAAATTATTCGCGACGATTGTATTATATTCTTTCCACATCCTGCCAAGAGACATCTTTCCCTTTTTTCACTCAGATTCGTACGCTCTATTTATTTAAAATTAGCTTTAAAAGCTCCTTTAAATGCTACTAAATTAAGATAAGATTCAGTGGAAATTAAACTCTAATCGAAATAATCGTTGAGGAGAATTTTATATGAATCCCGATTCTAAATTTAATTGATTTCTTCTATTACGAAGCCATCGACATTAAGCTATAAAGATATGATTCTTCGCTTAACTCTTAATTCTTTGCAGTCTTCGCTTAACTTCGACTTCAAGGACTAATTTTCTGAGCTCCTGTCTTTTGAAAAATCATGCGGCTGAAATTCAGAAGTTTTAAATTTGTACACTTTTTCTGAAATATTTTATTGATTTTATTTTAAAAGGGGATACAAACGCAATGTATAGAATTTGAAAGCATTTTATTTTTGATAAGATTAACAATTAAAACTATGAACCACTGAATTCAAAGCTTACAAATTTCAAATATAACAGATTAAAAACTCCCAAATTAAAATTTTTAAAGCATAATAAACAGTTCTAATTTAAAAATGTCCATTTAGAATTTTACTATAGGGATTTGAAAATGAAATCCACTCTAGTTTGGAATAATCCAAATTTCAAAAGGTTCCAATTTTAAATCCTCCAAATTTGAAAAAATAATAATCTGCAAATTGCAAAATTTAGAGTTATTAAAATTGCAAAGCATTCAAAAAACTGAAAACTTTTGTTTCGAAAATAATTCACATTTCTTTCTACTAATATCCGAATATAACTAACAAAAACGGTGCTTAAATTTTAATCAATTTTTAGAAATATGTGAAATAATGTAAAGAAAAAATATCAAATTTGGATTTTACTTCAATATAATAAAAATAAAACAATAATATCATTTTCATCAAAATGCTCCCAAGCATTTTTATAATTCTGTTACAGAATCTGTAATCGTTTGTATTCTCAAACGTGTAATTAAAAATATACTGAAACTGGTTCTAAATAAAACCTCATTTCATTTTCTTTCAATTCTAGCCACATGAAATCATTTACCTAATGAAAAAGTCATCCGTCAATTGGAATGTGAAATCTCCTCACGAAGTAGTAGAAGGCCTATTCCTTATGAAATGTGTATCCGGGAAGATCGCATATTTCCGGAATAATTAGACTGGACACCCAAAACTCAGAGCAGATGTCGCTACTCCTTTTGACTCCGTAGGGCGCGTGTTTTCTATAATTTTGTATTGTTCATGGCGAGCAGGATGACCAGCTATTGGTTAAATTTGGCGCATGCGTGGAAATAACCTCCTTTGCGCATGCCCGAAATTTTAGCGAATAGCTGTTCGTCATGAATAACAGAAAATGCTAGAAAACGTGTGCCCTAAGAAGCCAGAAGGAGTGGCGACATCTGCTCTGAATTTTGAGAGTCTAGCCTAATTACTATGTGATTCCTACAGAAAATCTGGTCACGCGTCACCCGCAGCATCGCCGCTACTGGCGAAATATTATCGTCGAAGTGTAGTTAAATATTCACCGATAGAGGCGCTGGGACATGCAGCTGATTTAAATATTTTTTTCACAGGAACTGATAGGAATAAGACAGTAATGATTCCGGAAAACTATCCGGTAAACTTCTACCTGAACAGGACCCACAATTTCTCTTCGCAGATGAAAATGGCGCCTTTTCTCCAAGCTCAACGACTCGTTCCAATTGGAAGGTCCAACAACTCGCATATCATCTTTTTTTTATCATCAGACTGAAACTGAATCAGTAGAACTGATTCCACATATCTCATTAACTGACGTCCTTTTCAGACTCAATACAAAAAAACCGTTATGCTAAACTGAGGATGTTTCTGAACATCTTACAGCTTGATCACAAAACTCGAGGATGATGAGGCCACCCTCCCTCTCGAACCTGAGTCTCCTTTCCGAGTGGAGCATCAGGGTCGCTCGGTCTGAAACTCGCGATAACTAGAGTGGAGGAAAGCTTGCCTCGACTGTAATTCGAATCACCACCAATGGAGGATGCAAACACGAGGTAAATCCGAGAGAGGGGGTGGCCTCAGATTTCTGCATATCTGAGCACCTGCTCTAAAATGTCCTTATCCACGGTGAATCTACTAGAGCTTCCGGAGGAACTATGCGAGCTGTGAGCGTCGTGAGAGGCGCCATTATGAGAATGATGATGATTTGATGGTGCAGCACCCTGGTGATGATTCGTTGGCGGAGTTTGATTTGTCGAGATGACTCTGCCGGCCTTGTAATCGGCGGGCGTGGGTCTGGAGCGAATTCGGGCCTCGACGGCCCTGTGTCTTGCGACAAGTTGTCTCACCTTGTCGGATATGACGGCGGAGCCAAGGCTGTTGGCGTTGGTCTTGCTGGAACTTCTGCTCCCAGAGGCAGGCGTCCGAAGACCCGCGGCAGGAGTTGGAACGACCGGAACAGTCGGCAGGTCCTCGGTTTTTTCCCCAGGAGGCCGAGGAAGTCTCCTTCGAAGCCAGGCGTGCCTGAGAGCCCGGCTAGGCGTGAGTCGAAGCTCAGGATCCCACTCGAGGCAGCGGCTGATGAAGTCGATAAAGAGGGGGTCGGTGCAACCTCTGAGTACTCGTTTCAGTTCCTTGGATCCGGGCGGCCCTCGCATCTTACCGCGTCGAGAAAGACTACCGCAGAGCATGGTGGAGCCATCGGGAAACGTGGTGGCGGTGCAGTACCTGGGGTAGCCCTTGGAGGTGATGAACTGTCGAGATCGTTTTGCATTTTCGAGCACTCGGGGCGGTGGCATTCCTAGGAGCTCGATGATGCAAGCTAGTTGATCAGCTTCGTCTTCCCCAGGAAGCAGCGGGTAGCCGGTCAAAAGCTCTGCTAAGATGCAACCTAAACTCCACATGTCGATTGGCATTCCGTATTTCGCACCCAGGATTACCTCCGGAGCTCGGTAAAAACGACTCTGGATGTAAGTGTAGATACGCTCGTTCTCGTAGCAGCTGGAGCCGAAGTCTATCACCTGAAAAGAAAGAAATTGATTTTATTAGAAATGTTTTTGAGGGAACAATCTTAGGATTCTGAAATTGAAACTGAAGACTCAAGTTGAAGAATATAACAAATTTTTCGCGTGAAAGAGAAAGACATCTTAGTGAAGATAGGGGCCACAGCGGTTCAATAGTTTAATTTTAGGTAAAAAAGGGTGTTTCTCCGAAAAAAGGGGATAAAAAGGTGATTTAATTTATTACTAAAAACTTTCTACTGATAAAAATACATTAAAAAATCGAAAAGATCAAATATTGAAAAAAAGTAAACAACAGAATTGAAAAATGCTCATGTTTGAATTTGTTTATTTTTTTTCTAAGTATGTATGTTACTTGAAAAACACAAAAATGACTATTTGAAAAACCTACTTTTTCTGTTTTTGTCTCCTTGGTATTTTAAATTTTTTTCGAATGTATTTTTATCAGCTGAAAGCTCTCAGATGTTCAAAACATTAATAAACCTTAGCTAAAAAGAAAAGATTAGGTACAGTGTAAAAAAATTAAAAATAAAAAAATTATTATTCACGAAAGTAACAATATTATGAAGACAACACATTTTTTCAAATACGTTTGCTCACATGTAAGATCAAGCCATGTAATAATCAGCACCAAATTAATTAAACTTTATTAGAGGGTTCTAAGAAGCTACTTTTTTAAATTTTATTTTCAATTTTTTTCTATTAAAAATTTTATTATTTGGTTGAAAATTAACTTATTTGTTGAAAATTCATATTCTTAGGTTGAAAGCTCTAACTATTTTGTACAAAAATCGCGTTTTGGCTTGAAAATTGAACAATTTGGTTGGCATTTTTTTTCTTTTTTGACTAAGATATCTTTCTTGATTGAAAATTTGTCTTTTTTGGTTGAATTGAAATTTTTTTTATATAAAATTAAAATCTTTCTTAGTTGAAATATCAACTATTACATTTCTCATTGAGAATTCGTCTCTTTTTATTGAAAATTCCATTAATTGATTTTAAATTCATATTTTCGGTTGAAAATTCAACTATTTGGTTGGTTAAACTACTTTGTTGAAAATTCATTTTTTTCGGTTAAGGATTTCTCTTTGGTTGAAAATTGAACATTTTTGTTGAAAAATACGCTCTTTTGGTTGAAAATCAACCTTTTAACTGAAAATATTGACTATTTCATTGTCAGTTAAAAATTGATCGTTTCTAGTTGAAAATTCAACTATGTATTTGGTCGAAAATTCATGTATTTTGTAGAAAGTTTTTCTTTTTCGGTGGAAAATTAATTTTTTTAATTGCATTTCAACTATTTGGTTAAAAATTAACTTTTATGTTGAAAATTCATATTTTTGTGTTAAAAATTCCACTGTTTTGTAGAAAATTCGTTTTTGTGGCTTGAAAATGCAACTGTTTGGTTGAAAATTCATCTGTTTTGGTTGAGGATTCAACTATTTTGTTGTAAATTAAACTACTTGATTGAAAATTCATGTATATTGTTGAAACTTTTTCTTTTTCAATAGAAAATTAATCCTTTGGGTTGAAAATGCAACTATTTGCTTAAAAATTCATCTATTTGGTTTTGAATTGCACTGTTGTGTTACAAATCAAAATATTTTTTACTTAAAATAGCAACTATTACATTTTTAATTCAGAATGCGTTTTTTTTGGTAGAAAATTCAACAATTTGGTTTAGTTTTTTTTTCTCTTTCTTGACTGAAAAATCTTTCTTGATTGAAAATGAAACTCTTTGTTGAAAATTCGTCTTTTTGGTTTGAAAATTCATCTTTATTGGTAAAAAATGCAACTGTTTGCCTGAAAATGCAACTTCTTGATTAAAAATTTATCTGTTTTGGTTGAGGATTCAACAATTTTGTTGAAAATTCAACTACTTGGTTGAAAATTCATTTATATTGTTGAAAGTTCTTCTATTTCGTTTGAAAATTGATCGTTTCTAGTTGAAAATTCAACTATTTGGTGGAAAATTCATGTATTTTGTAGAAAGTTCTTCTTTTTCGGTGGAAAATCAATCTTTTTGGTTGGAAATTCATCTTTTTGGTTGAAAATTCAACTATTTGGTTACAAAATAACTTTTTTTGTTGAGAATGCATATTTTCGTGTCAAAAATTCTACTGTTTTCTAGAAAATTCGTTTTTGTGGCTTGGAAATGCAACTATTTGCTTAAAAATTCATCTATTTGGTTTAAAATTGTACTGTTATGTTGAACATTGAGATATTTTTTGGTCGAAACATTAACTATTACATTTTTCATTCAGAATTCGTCTTTTTTCTTTTTCTTGACGGAAAAATTTTTCTTGGTTGAAAATGCAACTTTTTTGTTGACAATTTTATTATTATTTTGGAAATTCAATAATTTTGTTCAGAAGTCATCCCTTTTGGTTGGAAAGTTGTCTTTTTGGGTAGAAAATTCAAATACTTTGGTAGAAAATTCTACTATTTGGTTAAAAATTAACTTTTTTCTTGAAAATTCATCTTTATTGGTTGAAAATGCAACTGTTTGATAGATAGTTCATCTTTTTTAGTTACAAGTTTAATTATTTTGTAGAAAATTTAACAATTTTGTCAAGAAGTCATCCTTTTTGGTAGAAAATTTGTCTTTTTGGGTTGAAAATTCAATTATTTTGGTATAAAATTCTACTATTTGGTTAAAAATTAACTTTTTTGTTGAAAATCCATCTTTATTGGTTAAAAATGCTACTGTTTGGTTGAGAATTTATCTTTTTTGGTTACAAATTTAATTATTTTGTAGAAAATTCAACAATTCTGTTAAGAAGCCATTTTTTTGGTTGAAAATTTGTCTTCAAGGGTTGAAAATTCAATTGTTTTGGTAGAAAATTGTACTATTTGGTTAAGAATTAATTTTTGTAAAGACTTTGAAGTGAAAATATTTGTTCAGACGAAAATCCAAATTACCAAAAGTAACATAAGTTACTTTGAAATGATCTCAAGACTCAAGATCCCCTGTCTTCTTGAAGCTGTTATTATTAACTAGCTTTTGTGTACATTTAAGGCTTTTTATTCTTTAGTGTGGATATAAATTAAGCAGTAGACTCTCGTTAAGAATGGAACAAGTGTAAAAGCTACAAAATGACCTTCAAACATGCGCTGCACTTTTTAGAGTGTAAAAAAAGCACAAAGGCACGCTGCGAAGTTCACTGACTCTTAGAAGTTGAGAAAGAGTCGGTCACCTACACGAGTAGTTATACGATATACATGCTACTGTTTTCCGCATTTCCAAACCTCAGGCGTCATTACAATTCAATAAAAATTACTTTTCAAAATTTACTTAACCAGGGTGTCTACTCAAATCCTGGAAAAAAATTCCCTGACAATTCCAGGTTTTTACGGATGCTTCTAGATTTTTCCAGGTATAATTTTTCTCAAATATTCAAGTATCAAGTACTGAATTTTTTTGAAGCAGTCAACCCTACACCCTTCCAAATTCAAAGTATTATATAATTCTTGAATAACCCAAATTTCTTATCCACTTGTGAATGGTCAAATTTTAAGTAATTAACATTTAAAAAAATCGAAATATGCCTACAATTTCGCGAATTTATTATGAATAATGTTTTTCAGTCCTTGTACATATTTAAATGGGTAAAATAATTAACTTTTTTGTTCAAATTTCAATTTTCGGGTTCAAATGTCCACTGTTTTCTAAAAAAATTCGCATTTTGGCTTGAAATTCCAACAGTTTGGTTGAAAATTCAACTCTTTCGTTGAAAATTCGTCTCTTGGGTTTAAAAGATCATCTATTTTGGTAAAAATTTCTTTTTTTTTGTTTGTTAAAAATGCTAATATTTGGAAGAAAATTAATCTATTTTGGTTGAGAAAAATTAAATTCTCAACCAAAATATAAATTCTGCTTCGGTTGAAGATTCAACTTTTTTGTTGGAAATTCATCTATATGGTTGAAAATTATTCTTGTTGAAATTCATATTTTCGGGTAAAAAATTCCACTGTTTTGTATAAAATTTCTATTTCTTGCTTGCTATTTCAACAGTTTGATAGAAAACTCTACTATTTCGTTGAAAACTAACTTTATTGTTGCAAATTCTCATTTTCGGGTTGAAAATTCAACTTCTTTTTGCTGAAAATTCGTGTTTTTGGTTTAAAAATTGATCTCTTTTGGTTAAAAATGCAACTTTTTGGTAGCAAATTAACCTGCTTTGGTTGAGGATTCAACTATTTGGTCGAAACTTAACTTCTTTCTTGAAAATTCATATTTTCGAATTTGAAATTCAACTATTTTGGAGAAATCTCGTCTTTCTCGCTTGAAAATTCAAAAATTTGGTTGCATTTTTTTTATTTCTCGGCCGAAAAATCTTTTGTTGGTTGAAAATTAGTCTTCTTGGTTAAGAAATTATTTTTTTTTTTATAGAAGTTTCATCTTTTTTGGTTTAAAAAAAATGTTAATGCAACTTTTTGGTAGAAAATTAACCTGCTTCGTTTGAGGATTCAACTATTTTGGTAGAGAACTCAAGTATTTAATTGAAAATTAACTTTTTTGTGGAAGATTCATATTCTCGGGTTCAAAAGTCAAGTGTTTCGTAGAAAATTTGTCTTTTTGGCTTAGAAATTTGACAATTTGGTTGAAACATTTTTTAGTTTCTTGGCTGAAAAATCTTTCTTGGTTGAAAATTCGTATTCTTGGTAAAAAAATCATCTTTTTTGGTAGGAATTTCACCTTTTTTTTTGATAAAAATGCAACTTTTTGGTGGAAAGTTCACCTGCTTTGGTTGAGGATTTAACTATTTGGTTGAAAATTCAACTGTTCTTGATTTACAATTAAAATTTTTTTGGTTGAAATATCAAATATTAGATTTTTCGTTGAGAATTCATCGTTTTTGTTCGAAAATTTATGTATTTTATTGAAAATTTGTATTTTTTGTTCAAAATTAATCTTTTTGGCCACAAAGGCAATTGTTTGGTTGATAATTAATCTGTTTTACTTCAAGATTGTCCTATTTTGCTGAGAATTCATCTTTTTTTGTTTAAATATTTAACTACTTGCTTGAAAGTGGAACTTCTTCGTTAATAATTCATTTTTTTGTTAAACATTCATCATTTAAGTTGAAAAGTCATATTTTTGGTTGAAAATTCAACTATCATGTTGGAAATTCGTCTTTTTCATTTGAAAAATTATTTCTTTTAGTAGACATTTGATCTTTTTTAATTGAAAATGCAACTGTTGGTTAAAAAATAATTTTTTTTTGTTGAGGATTTAACTATTCTGTTGAAAAATCGTCTTTCTTGGTTGAATCCAAGTGCTTTTCGTTTAAAAACTTTTTTGGATTAAAATTCAACTACTTGGTTGAAAGTTGAACTACTTTGTTAAAAA
>JAUMHM010000083.1:36372061-36382919 GCA_032362435.1 Melikaiella ostensackeni
AAAATTGGTTTTGAAAATTAAGGACGTTCATTCTAAATAGACAAGGGCTGCCACACAGTCACTTTAGTTACTTTTAGTCACTTTTTAAAGAAAAAGTCACTTTTTTCTCTTTTTTAAAAGGAAAGGATCACTTTAGTCACATTTTTCCATCTCATTTTACTTTTTAAGTGGAAAAAAATTTAATTTAAATTATTTTGATTTATGATTTTTTGGTTTTCTAGTTCCTATTGTAAAGCATCATATTAAATCTGAAGGTATATATTTGATCTGTAACTCAATCATCCAAGAATTTAACAGTCTTTCGTTTCTTTATATTGACACAGATTTTCGTATCAGTGGCATACCGTTACAGCAAAAACGATACCTTCAGATATAGTACAGTTGAGGCACAATTCAAAAAAAATTCTATTTAATTATAATAATACTCATTGTTTATTGAACTCTTTTATCATATAAATGTATTAAAATACTTTATTTTCATTCAGAAATTTTATTTTCAAAATGAAAAGGTACAGAATAATTTCACATTAATTATGTACATTAGAGAATAGAGAAAACTTACCTCGTATGGTTTATTTTTGGTCAGACTCTTCATAGTTGTAGCTCTTTTTTTAACTTTTAATGCTGAAAATGAAAATTTTCCTTTCGAAATTCGACACTTTGGAGGTTTTGTTCATTTTCGCGGATGAATAACTCGTAGGGAGAAGAATGAAAAAATCCAGGATTTACAGTACGTACTATATATAATGAAACTGAAGTTTGCAATATGTAAATCAGGTCTTCATTTTATCCTCCTGAAAATATCAATTTTCAAAATAGCCCAAACAATTGCTATTTTGAGGTTTGGTTAAACAAGGTAATAACTAAGATAAAGTAATTTTCAGGGGAATAAATTGCGGACTTAATTTACATATACTGTACATTCTGAATTTTTCTCCCTACGAGTTATTCATACGCGAAAATGAACAAAACCTCCAGTGTCGAATTCCAAAACGAAAAGTTTCATATTTCAGCATTAAAAGTTGAAAAGGGGCTACAATTATGAAAAGTCTGACCATAAATGAAGCTTACGAGATAAGTTTTAATTTTGAAAAACTTAAATTATGTTTTAGTTGTTGTTAAAACACAATTTTCGTTCATTATTTCTCAACAAATTTACTTCTCAATTTTAAGACTGTTGAATTCATCGTATTTGATTCAATTCAATTTTGCATTGTAGAATTTGAGTTTTTCTCTATTCTATAATGCACATAAGTGTGACTTCGGCGAAATAAAATGGAATGAACCTTATTTAGCTTGTAATAAAATTAATTATACAATTTGACTGAACATTACTTGCAAAATTAATTATAACAATTGTGACCTTGTTATTCACCCCCGAATTCAGCAATAGCATTTCATCTAATCCTTACCGGATTGATGAAATCAAACTGATTCGATTGAGTCGAAATTGTTGAGTAGACAAGTGTTTCTATTCACATCACAGGCCTCTTTTTGTTGAACAGTAGTTTTTTTAGTCACTTTTTAGTTTAATTTTGTCACTTTTTTCACTTTTTTGAGTACATTAGTCTTTGGTAGCCGTGTAAATAGATATATTTGATTGTAGAACAACAGATAGCATGTCACAGGAAGCAACTAAACTCACTAGGGGAAAACTTTACCGAGGGTGCATAATGTGTGCACCGTGCGTGTGAAAAAATAGTATCAACGACATAAGTTGTTGTTTCATGAGAAATACATAAACGGAAATCGTTTTTGCGTGCATTTACGCATTTTAATTCCTTTAATCAAGTCAAAGGGCTTATATTTTTTATTGGAAAAGGATATCATGCAAATTAAAAGCACGATTTTACACAAAGAGGATTAATATATTTTTTAAATTGACATTTCATTTATAAATATACGGAATTAATTATATAAAGTTCAATTAGTCTAAAACTAATTTTAATATTTCATATGATGGATCAATATTAGCGTGTTAGTTTATAAAGGGTGCAATTAAATAATTAATTTGTTTTTCAAGTAGTTTCGAAAATGGTAAATTATAATTTGCATTGACAACTTGTAAACCGAGAACTGACCTAAAAAATTCAAAAAATAGTAAATTTTGAGGATGAGCTTTGAAGCAATGCATCTGTTACAAACATTACAAATGAAGTATTAATATTCCAGTCGAGTCTTATTTCCTTTTAGATGTAAATATTTTTAATAAAACATTACTAACTTTTTTATGTATTTTTCTCGGATTGTTAATCCAATTTTAATGTCAACATGTCTCAGTATCATACAATACAGGTCTATTATTACCTTACATATGATATGAGCACTCGAGATAAAGATATGATAGCTTAGTTTAAGATGGAGACGGAGGGTACACACTTCGTCCTCATATTTTAATTTCTTAAAATTACTCAATTTTTTGTGTTCTTTCGGATTGTTAATCTCATTTAAGTGTCAACATGACTTCTCAGTATCATACAGGTCTATGATTATCGTACATATGAGCACTCGATACAAAGCTTAATTGTAATGCATATTGTTCAAAGGCAACAAATTCGTGTATTGATTCAAAGAAATCATTTCTTTAGGTGTCATTTATTTGAAACAAATAAATATTTCTTGGCCTATGAGAATGTGAGATAATTAACTCAAGGAACTGATATCTTTGAAACTGAAAACCTAGTTACACTTGAATCTCGTTTTCTCATCCAAAGAAATATTTCTTTAGTTCAATGACTTCGAGTCTGTGAATTGAAAAAAAATAATATTTGAAGTAAATAATTCATCGATGCGTGGATCAAATATTTTGGTTTCTTTGAATCAAAGAAACATTGAGATAACTAAAAGCGATATTAATTACGTGCAAGAAATACTTCTTTAATGTAAAGGAGTGCGTATTGTTATTCCAATAGAACATGTCATTAGTTGAGTGAAGTAATTTGTTTTCTCAAGTATTAATTTATTAACTTGAAAGAATTGTTTCTCTTGACAAATAAAATGAAGTAATTAATGTCAAACAAACATTTCCTTCAAGTGAAACAAATATATTTTTGAAATAACTTCATACAAGATTCGTTCGAAAAAATATTTGTGTAAAATTCATGAATTGTACCGAGTAGTTCAGGACAAATACCGCTAGGTGCGCAGAGAGTATGGTCTCACAATAGAACTTGTTTGTCAAGTCTATAAGTTAGCCACAAATTTTCACTTTTCACGATAATTATAATCTGAAAAGTTGTGATGCTTTCTTGATAGGTGGGGATCGGTTTTCCTAAGCACTGGCCGTGCAGCCGTGCTTAACATTTCATGTTTATTCCGTGAAAATAAAAAAAATATATTATAAATTATAATAATTATATTTGCATTAAATATTTTATTCAACAAATGGGGCATTTTAATTTTTGTACTTTAACTATTCAAATTTTTTAAACAATGGTGGCATTTTTTGACTTGAAGAAATCGCTTTATGAATCAAGTAATATTTTATCAACTCAGTATGCCGCATCTTGAAACCACATAAATAATTAGTTTTGTTGAAAAATATTTGTTTGTTACAAATAAATATTTATTTTACCTTAAAGTACGCTTTCTTGAATCAACGAATCATATATTTAATTGAAAAAAACTTTTTATCAGTTCGAGTTATATTTATTTGTATGTAATAATTACCTTCTTGAACTTGACGCCGTACTTCTTCACATTAAGGAACTCACCAATCATATCAAATAGTTATTTTTTACAGTCAATAACAAATCTTTTTCTCTCAACGAATATTTCACAGTGTCAAATAATTATTTCTTTGCCTTAATCATTTCGTTCCTTGGATACAAAAAAAATATTTCTTCAGCCATATTCTACTAAACCATTTCTTTGAATCGAAGAATTTTTTTATTTTTATTTTTATTATTTAAAAAAAAAAATTTTTTTTATTCAAATATCTTTTTTCTCAGTGTAATATCTCAAAACTGCGGCAAGAATTTTGTCAAATTTTAAATTTCACCTTTCTTATGCACCTTATAATATTTAAAAAATGGGTTTTTTATGGTAAAAATTTTTTCATTCACATAATTCAAAATTGATGTAACAACATAAAAGATTCCTTGGCTTGAGACGAATCGATTGATCTATAATATTAAAACATTTTATTGAAAATTAAGGAAGTTATGGTCATTTATAAAATTTTAAAAATCGGTTATACAGTAAAAATTTGTTCATTAACATATACATCAAAGTTGATGCAAGAATATAAGACTCCTTGATTCAAGATGAATTGATTTGCATATTTGTATTTTTATGTTGGACACCTCCTAATATTTTTAAACATTTCCATGATTAATTTCAAGTATTGGAAAAAATTATTAATGCTTCCCCTATGAGGAAGCAAATATATTTGCTAATTAATAATAATGAGGAAGCAAAGTGCTTATTAAATGAGCACCATACACTTATTAATACAAAGTGGAAACACCCGAGATCGAATTCACAGCTGCTTTATTATGTAATATTTCATATTACTTATGTTCAATTAATATAGAGTTAAGAAGATAATCATTCTTGAAATATAGTGTATACCTTTCATGAAATCTCATGGAATCCCTGGAAATCTTTGCAATCCTTTAAAATCCCGTGGATTCTTTTGAAAATTTTGTAAATCCCTTAAAATTGTTTAAATCATGTGGAAATTTCTTCAAATCCTTTGAATTCCATGGATATCGTAAATAATGTATTGAAATCCCTTTAAAATGATTAAGCTCCCTGGATATCCCCTGAAATCTTTTAAAAATTTTGGAAATCCCTTTCAATTCTTGAGATTCCGTGAAATCTTTTGAAATCGCTAAAAGCTTCAAAATCCTATAAAAATACCTTATAATCCTTTAAAATCCATGGAAATCCCATAAAATCTCTAAAAATTGGTTAAAATTCTGAAAATTCTGTGAAATATGTAGACATTTTATGAGATCCTTTGAAATCTTATGAAATTCTAAAATCCGTAGATATACTTTGGAATGTTTTAAAACCTCTTAAAACCGTTTAAAATCACTGAAACCGCTTTAAATCTCTTAAAGTCCTTTAAAATATTTTGTAATCTTTGCAAATCTTTTGAAATTATTTGAAATTCCTTCAAATCCCTTCAAATCTTCGTAAAATCCCTTGAAAAATGGAGATTCTCTCTGAAATTGTACTAGGTAATTTCTTCAAATTCTTGAAATCTTTTAAAATCACTTAAAATCTGTGAAACCTCTCGTAATCCTTTGGAATCGTTTGCAATAACCTAAAACGTTTGTAAATCCTTGAAATTTTTTGAAATCCCTTAAAATCTCATGGAATCCCTAAAAATCTTTGGAAATCTCATTAAGTTGCGTAAAATTTTTATAACTCTTTGAAATACTTTGTAGTCACTTGAGATACCTTAAAATCCCTTAAAATCACTTGGAATCCTTTCAAATCACTGGAAATCTCGTTTACAGTAAAATAATTGATATATTGTTGACATATTAAGTAAATATATAAAATATTACGTAAGAAGGGCGGGGGGTCACAAAAATCTGTGAAATATAAAAAGGCAATCTGATGAGGTAATCGGTCCGATTCCGAAACGTTGATTGTAAAAAGTCGGAATAATTAAGGTTTTTCCTCATAAAGTACCTGATGAACTAAAACTGTTTTTTTTTTATAAAGCTGATCTATTTTTAAATTTTTGAAAATGATTAATTTTATTTAAGTAGGTATAAATTGTACAGCAATTCGAAATTGTAATTTTAATATCTTTGAATTCTGATTTGAAATGGTTGCAACTTTAAAAGTCTCAAACTTTTAAATTCTTGAACTTTTAACATTTTTTATGTGGTTTTTTAATTTGGAAGTTTTTACTTGAGGCCTAAGTTTTCTATTATACCTTTTCAAAATCATATGCTTAAAATTTCAGTTATTTCAGTTTTTGACAAATCAATGTTCATTTCTCAGGGTGTCTACTCACCTGGAGAACCTGGGAAATCTGGAATTGTCAGGGAATTTTTATATACCTGGAAAAAACTGGAAATGTCAGGGATTTTTTTTTTAATCAAGGATTTTTTTCGAGCGCGCTAATTTTTTTTTAATTGTAAAATAAAATTAAGTAACAATAATTTTTTATTTATAAAAATAACTTTTACAGTACTGGATTTATACTAATTTAAATCAAACTTCTCTGCATCATTTTCAACCAAACATTTGCATTTTCAACTAAAAAAGATGAAATGTCTACAAAAAGATGGTTTTTCAAAAATGATAAATCTTTAACAAAACAAATGAATTTTTAACATAGTAGATGCACTTTCAACCAAGTAGTTAAATTTTTAATCAAAAACGCTGAATTCTCAACAAAAAATGTAATAGTTGATATTTCAACCAAAACTGATTGAAATTTTAAATCAAAAAAGTTGAATTCAACAAAAAAGACGAATTTTCAACAAAATAGTTAATTTTCAACCAAATTGTTGAATTTTTAAGCTAAAAAGACGATTTTTCTCCATAACAGTTGAATTTTTAACACGAAAATATGATTTTTCAAAATAAAAAGTTAATTTTCTACCAAAATAGTTGAATCCTCAACCAAAAAAGATTAATTTTCTAGCAGAAAGTTCCATTTTTAACCAAAAAAATGAAATTTCTACCAATTAAGATGAATTTTTAAACCTAAAAGATAAATTTTCTACAAAACGAATCTTCAACAAAAAAGTTAATTTCCAAGCAAGTAGTTGAATTTTCCACCATAAAAGGTGAATTCGTAACGAAAAGTATATTAGCTTATATTTCAACTAAAAAAGATTCAAATTTTAAATAAAAAACAGTTGAATTCAACAAAAAAAGGACAAATTTTCAACAAAACAGTTAATTTTCAACCAAATAGTTGAATTGTCTACCAAAAGTTATATTTTAAAACAAAAAAGATGAAATTTCTACCAAGAAAGAAAAATTTTGAAACCAAAAAGATGAATTTTCAATAAAAATTAAAATTCAAACAAGAAAGATTTTTCAGTCAAAAAAATATATATTTCAACCAAATTGTTGAATTTTCAAGGAGAATTCTTAACAAAAAATCTAAAAGTTGATATTTCAACCAAAAAAGATTTAATTTTCAAATAAAAAAAAAAGAGTTGAATAAAAAAAGGACGAATTTTCAACAAAACTGTAATTTCCAACCAAATAGTTGAATTTTCTACCAAAAAAGTTGAGTCCTCGAGCAAAACAGATTAATTTTCTACCAAAAATTTACATTTTTAACCAAAAAAGATGAATTTTCAAACCAAAAAGACGAATATTCTCAATCAAATAGTAGAAATTTTAACCCAAAAAGGTGAATTTTCAACGGAAAACGTAAAGTTGATATTTCAACCGAAAAAGATTTAATTTTTTAATGAAAAACAGTTGAATTCAACAAAAAAGACGAATTTTTAACTGAATAGTTCAATTTTCTTCCAAAATATTGTAGGGTCGATTGCGTTAAAAAATGCTGAATGGCTCCTTATTAAGAAAAAGTATACCTGGAAAAATCTAGAAACACCTGGAAAAACCTGGAATTGTCAGGAAATTTTTTTCCAGGATTTGAGTAGTCACCCTGTTTATAAATACATAGAAGTAAATTAAAATATATCAATATCAAGAATGATTTTTTGGAATTATAGTAAAGAATTATAATTTGACTTGGAAAAGGTAATTTTTGAAAATAATTTTAATTCTGATTTAGGAGAAAGGAATTTTAAAGAAATCCCTGTTCCAAGACAGAATTCGTCACAGGTTGAAACTTCCCTCTTCCAAATTTTGAAAAAAGGGAGTTACTATATTTGAGAATTATGATAGAAAATTTTGTGAATAAATATAATTCTGACTTGGAACAGAAAATTTTGAAAATGAATTTAACTGTGACTTGATATAGGGAATTTTAAAAGAATTTTAATTCTGAGTTTGGACAGGGAATAAATAAATGAAATATAACAAAAATTCCCGTAAGGAATTATAATTTTGTCTTGGAACATGTAATTTTTGACACGGAACGGAAATTTTTGAAAATAATTTTAATTCTCGTTTATAAAAAAGGAATTTTCAAAAACAATCCCTGTTTCAAGTCAAAATTTATCAGATTTTGAAAATTTCTTGTTCCAGATCAGAATTTTTTGAAACAAATGTAATTTGTGACTTAGATCAGGGAATTTCCGTAAAGAATTATAATTTAGACTTTGAGATCGGGAATTTTCATAAAAAATTATAATTTTCACTCTTGAACAGGAAATTTCCGTAAAGAATTATAATTTTCACGTTGGAACACGGGATTTTCGTAAAAAATTATAATTTAGACTTTTGGACAGGAAATTCTTGCTAAGAATTATTATTTCACTTGGAACAGAGAACCTTTTATATGGAACGGGAATTTTAAAAAATAATTTTAATTCTGGTTGAGAAAAAGGAAATTTGAAAAAAATCCATGTTCTAATTCAAAATTATAATTCTTTTGCAAAATTCTCTATTCCAAATCAGAATTGTAATTCTTATGACCAAAAATTATCTAATGTTCCAACTCAGAAGTATAATTCTTTTCCAGAATTCCCTGTTCCAAATCAGAAATCTTTGAAATCTTTTAAAATGTTTAGAATTCTATTGAAATCTTGAAAAATCGTTGGAAATCATTCAAATCTTTTGAACTCTTTTAAACTGACCGGGAGAAACCCGGGAATTTTGAATCATCCGTCGGATAGACACCCTGAAATCGTTTTGATTTGTCACCGATTGCGTTGATTATCAATCGCTTGCAATAGTTTGCATTCGTTATACAATTCCAAATTGTGTTTTTAAAAATTAAATTTCGTAATTGATAAACTTTCCAGGCATAAAAAGTGAATCTCTTTTTTGTGAGTTCTTGTTTCAAATCCTTCCGACGACACTTTATTCAAAATTCAGTATCGTTTCGCCTCTCTGACAGCATCTTAATAATTTTATTAGTAACTATTATTTCTTGGTGTTCTAAACCGACGAATCAAATAACCATTTCCCTTTTTTGATAGTGATAGGTAATTTTTGTAACGTTAAAAGCCCGAAACGCTAATTTTTAATAAAAATTTGCGTGATAAAAGCCTTAACAGGGTTTCTACTCACCTGGAAAACCTGGAATTGTCAAGGAATTTTTATATATGTACCTGAAAAGACCTGGACATTTCAGGGATTTTTTCAAGTCAGGGAATTTTTTCGAGCGTGTTCAATTTTTAAAAAAATTATAATATAAAATGAAATAACAATGATTTTTAATGGTAAAAGTAACTTTTATACTGATAGTACTGGATTGATACTGATTCAAATCAAACTTCTGGTTATCATTTTCACTATTCTGAGAAAAATATCTTTTATTCAAAGTATTAATATGTTATATATGCACTGAATTTTAAGTATTAAGATAAAATAAACATTTGTTTTAATTATCATTCAAATTCATATACTTTAGGAACAAATTAAAGAAATGATTAATTATGTTTTTAGTATTATTAATTTATTTAGTCATTCGATGGTGCTAATTAATATATTCAATAATATCCTGTAATCATTTGTCAAAACTTCCTAAATTAAACACAAGATTAATTTTGTTTAGAAAAAGACTAATGTTCTACAAAATAGTTAAGTTTTCAAACAAGGAGATGAATTTTCAACTACGATGATGGATCTTCAACCAAAAAAATAAATTTTTAAAAAAGTAGTTCAACTTTCGACCATATAGTTTAATTTTACCCCAAAAAAGTTTTTAAACGAAAAGCACTTGGATTCAACCAAGGAAAACGATTTTTCAACAAAATACTCGTAGTTGAAACCTCTACCAAAAAAGATTATTTTTCGACCAACTGTTGCATTTTTAATGAAAAAGATTAAATGTCTAATAAAATAAATAGATTTTCAAATAAAAAAGACAAATTTTCAACATAATAGTTAAATTGTCAACCAAAAATGTGAATTTTCAACTTAAATGATGAATCTTTAACAACGAAAAAAAGAATTATTATCAAAGTAGTTCTACTTTCAACCAAATAGTTAAATATTCAAACAAAAAAGATTCATTCCCAACGAAAAATGTAATAGTTGATATGTAAACCAAAAAATATGAATTTTTAACAGAATAGAACAATCTTCAACTAAAAAAAATTAATTATCAACCAAAAAATTGTTTCTTTTTGACGAAAAGGATTAATTTTGAACAAAAAAATACGAATTTTATAGAAAACAGTGAAAATTTTAACCCGAAAATTGAATTTTGAACAAAAAAGTTAATTATTTCAGCCATTTATATATTTACAAGGACTGAAAAAACGTTATTTATAATAAACTCGCGAAATTGTATATAGATATATTCCGATTTTTATGTTAATTACTTGAAATTTAACCACTCACAAGTGGATAACAAATTTGGGGTTTTCAAGTATTATGTAATGCTTTGAATTTGAAAGGGTGTAGGGTTAATAGCTTTAAAAAAATTCAGTACTCAATACTTGAATATTAAGAAAAATTTTACCTGGAAAAATCTAGAAGTACCCGAAAAAAACCTGGAATTGTCAGGGAATTTTCTTCCAGGATTTGAGTAGACACCCTGCGAAGAATTTGAATATTGTATTTCTATTCAATTTTAGTAGATGGGTAAGGGGGTTTCCAAGTATAAAAGTAAGACGGAGTCTAGAAGCAAATGGCAAGAATGAGTCTGGAAGCAAATAACAAGACGGAGTCTGGATGCAAATGACAAGAAGGAGTCTGGATGCAAATGACAAGAAGGAGTCTGGATGCAAATGACAAGAAGGAGTCTGGATGCAAATGACAAGAAGGAGTCTGGATGCAAATGACAAGAAGG
>JAUMHM010000083.1:36413010-36423391 GCA_032362435.1 Melikaiella ostensackeni
CCCCCCCCCCCCCCCCCCCCCCCCCCCCCCCCCCCCCCCCCCCCCCCAATTGACGTTTTACAATTTCAAACAAATCGTTGTCATTTTGGAAATATTGAGCATTTTTTTAATTTTTCGACGGATTTCAAAATGAAACGGTAAAATTTATCAGAATTTGAAAAAAAATGAAATATCTGAATTAGAGCAAAAGGTGTAGAATTTTTTAAAAATGTGATTTTTTGAACAATAGACGTCAAAAATCAAATACTCGTAACTTCCGGAAAATTTTTTTCTCTAATCGAAAAAATACGTGTCGTCTAATTTATTCTAAAAAACAAAATTTTTCGTCGCTGAGACATTTTGCGACATGAAATGTAGAACCAGCCTGATCTGAAATAGATTCGATCATTTGATACTAAAAAGTTGTTAAAGAAATTAAAAGTATGTAATTAAAATTTTACAGACACGAAAGCGAACCAATAAAAGTTTTTCATTTTCAAAGCGCTCGAAGATTCAAAAGATGAAAGTTACGAAGTATCCTATTTGACAAATTTTCAATTAAAATGAAATGTGTCGGAAGCTTTGAATTAAAAAGCGCAAATGACGAAATCCATCAAATTTGAAGGCTTTAATTTGAAAATCAGGCAAATTTAATTTTCAACATTTAAAATATATCCAATTCAAATCCTTTTAATTTTTGGAAGCATTGAGAAACTTCGATCCTTTAATTTGGATAAGATTCAGGTTTAGTTCTTTAAATTTGGAGCACTTTATATATTTTTGAAATCTTCAAATTTAATTGTTCAAAATTTTGCAAAAAAAATGTTCACTTTAGTTTCGAATGAATTGTGGAATAATGGATTTCAATAAAATAATATATCTTATTTTGTATAAATGTATAATTATAATACCTTATAATTGTATAAAGTATTAATCTTATTTTGATAAACAATTTCTCTTTTTAAATATACGCGAATAAAAGTTTAATTTCTTGACTAAAAAGAACTTTTTAACTTAATGCCAATTTTCATATAATTAAATGTACTTTAAACCTTTGAGTTTCTTTTAAAAAAATTAATAATGCGTTAAAATGTATGTGTTAAAATTAAATTCTTTCAACCTCATACAAAATTTATCAAATAATATAAACACTTAATTCGACTAAAAAAAATTTAGCCACATTTTAATTAACTCCCAAAAAAGGTCAAGTTCAACGTTAAATTGTAATTAAGACAATATTTCTGGTAGAATTTAGAAAATTATTGCAAACGAATCAATCTATTTATAAAAGATATTATTGGAAAAGCGAATTTATTACAAATTACACTCTGAAACAATAATTTCAAACGAAATTTCATAGGTTCCCGACTGTGGCAAATTGTCTTCGATTTTCTTGAAACCGGGGCAAATTGTGGTCTTATAGGGCAAACATTTATACTGTTTTAAAATTACGTTACGTAATAAAATTATTCTTAAATTGAAGTATCAAATAAATTAGGCATTATGAAAATAAAAAATTTAATTAAGTCTTTATAATTTAATTAGTGGACAATTGATTATAATTTGTTAGACCTTTTAACTCCTAAAGTTTTTAAACAAATGAAAGGATCATTAAAAACCAAACGTGAAGGAAATGTCGAATAAATTGTCAGGATTTCCTCACGCTGAGCGCGATACGCGTATAAACGTCATCATTATTTGATAAATAAAAAGTGCACTCAAGGCAGAATTTCAGCTATGCAATTTTTACAGCGATAAGATGGATGATTAACGTCCACTACCTTAGATTTGTTATCACCCGTTCGAATAATAATTATTATTATTATTAAATGGGATGAATTGTTTATAACACTCCATTTATAATTAGATAGACCGATGAATATAATTTTTCTAATACATCAAATTTAGCTAATAATATATCAAATGGGGCAGCCTTGAAACTTTCAGTCTCCATTTCCCTATCAATAAAGAATCAAATACAGCACCAAATTTTTTCATTCAGAGACTTTTTTAAAATACACTTGTTTAGTCGATACTTTAGAATAGTCGAGAAAGTTACGACATCCGTAATATTTTAAAATGTATAACACGAACTTTGTGAGAATTATGATGGAGTTAAAAAAATATAAATCAAATCTTTTTCAAGGCTAATTTTACGAATCAATTTGACGCACATCCTCTGAAAATCAAATCTTTCACGTCACATGGCACTTCCTGTTAAGAACAAATGATAATTTTTCCCAGTGAATTAATGAATAATTAACATTATTGATGATGGAGTTTCCGAAAATTGATATTTCTTTTTCACTACCAGACTTGATCATTTATTTTAATGGTTCGCTTTTGTTTTATTTTACAAATGTAAACATATAAAAATTACTTGAAGAACACTTTAAATTGAAGTAAAAACATAGTTCTTAATTAAAATCGAAAAAGTCCCGAGATAGTGTAATTAGGGAACCGTATTCAATTTCAACTTTGACCCAGCACAGGATTAACTTCACATAATCCTGTTTTCTACTAGTAATGATAATAAAGATTTGATCGCGAATCCTACATAGTCTGTGCAGAAGTTACGACCTACTAATTCGAGAAAATTATTATAATCATGTTCTGAGTTGTACTCTAACTTAAGTGATGCTGACTACCGTTATAAGGCAGTGAAAATACAATATTTGGTTATAACTTTTTACTAGACAGATGATTTAAAACTACCTTAAACTCTGAACTTTATAAATGAAGAATTTATAGGTTTATGGTAAATAAATCATCATTTGACCACGGAAAAAAATTTACTACCTAGAATAAATAATACTCATAGAATCTTTATTTTTAATTTATTTTGAGTAGCTTTAAATTTCCTGAAGAATCTATTTAAGCTTCAAGGTACCCTGGTGCCTGTCAACTTTTCTACCTGTCTCTTTGAAATCCTTCGAAACTTCTAATCTTTCTCCCTTTTTCAATTCATTTCTAGTCGCACCAACAAGAGAAAATCTCTGGAAGAGATTTAATGATGTCGGTTCAACTACCTGTAACTACATAGATTTTGGGGTTTCGTTTCAGCCCTACTTTAAAAATTTTAAACTTCCTAAAATCACATATTTTATCTCTCAAAAATGTATATTACATTCACATGATCTGAACCAAATTATTGTTGACCATTTTGTTTTCCCCCTCCCACACAGAAAAAAATTTTACTAATCTTTTCACACATTCAATTCAGAGTTCTTGGGGAACACATGCTTCTATAATTTTATCAAAATTTTATATTTAAAAGCCTATTACAGGAAACTTTTTTATTAATCATGTAAAATTTCATTTTTGATCCTTATCCAGTTGTCATTCACAGGTCTTCATTTACACCCAGAAACAAAAATATAAGAAACAAAAAAAAAGTCTTTACCTTTATTCCGCTTCGACCCTGCTGTTTGAGTAGAACGTTTTCCGGCTTCATGTCGCAGTGTATGATTTTGTTTTTAAATAAAGCTTCGAGGCACTGAAGTAACGAATGTGAGAACTTCCTCACCAGCTGTAGACTAAATCCTTGAAATTTGTTTTTCTTAATGAGCTCATACAAATTAATGCTGAGCAATTCGAAAGTTATACACATGTGATTTCGGAATGTAAATGAATCGAACATGTGTATAATATTCATAGAATTCTCCTTGTCCTGTTCTCTCAAATTCCTAAGAATCCTAATTTCCTCATGAGCTTGTCTATGAAACCTCTTCTCGTTTCTCACCATTTTCAGAGCAACATGCTCCTGCGTCTTATGGTCATACGCCTTCACTACTTGTCCAAACGATCCTTTTCCTATCACTTTCAATACTTCATACCTATAAGCTACATGATCATGAGGTATATGAATATACGACCCCTGATCGTTGTCATAATCATTATTATTCGGCATGCCTATAATTCCTGGCCTTTTCTTCGCATTAGCCCCAATAAAGTAGATCTGTCGGTAATTAAAAATTTCATGATGCTCATAAGGCGTTAGTTTATTCATATAAAGCTTCATCACCAATTCTGGCGTGACTGTCATTGTTTTCGGCTTTCCACTACTAGAATTCCCATCCGACTGTCCATTTTTTACCATCGGACTACTCGACTGACTGTTCGTCTGCGAGTGACTCGAATTATGGCTATTGTGGCTAGTGTGACTTGCATGCGAACACAAGCTTAAATTCAAACTATCTGAATTATTACTATTCAAGTTCTGCAGACTATTATTTGTACTCGAATCCAAAACGGGCAAGTGCATCTCCACGTGACTCCAGTGATTGACTGGCGACTCGCCCTGTTTCAAAACCATGGCTCCAGCCTTTAACGGTGGCAGGTGATTGTTTTCGTTCGAGATGTAAGTCTGCGTCGAGGCTCCAGATGGATTCGTTCTCGAAAGGGGCATCTCAACTGCTGAACTTATACTTGTCATTTGGGCCCATCGAGATCAAATTATTTCCCTCTCGACATTCTAAAAACCAATCCTTCCTCCAATTTTTTAACTAGATTTTCACATGAAACTACCTTGTCCTCCTTCTCCAATCACCCATTTCTCCTTTCAACAAAAATGCAAGACATCCTTTAAATAAATTAAACTAGAACATTCTTCAGTCTCGTTTTCCAGGTTCTCCTCGTGGATGTGCTTATTCTCATGGATGAAATTTAGATGAATTTTCTGGAAATATAAAAACAAGGATTTGGTGAATGCAAGGGACTGGAAATTTAAGATCTTGCAACAGGAAATGAGTAACTGAGAGTGTCAAATTAGAATCAGGTTTGAAATTTGAAAATCGTTTAACTACTAAAGCTTTTATTGTGAGATTGTACAATTTTTAAAGATTTAAATTTGATACTTCACAATTCTGAATGTTTTAAGCTAAAATTATTTAACTTTCAATGCTTTCAAATAAAAATTGCTTTTAAAATTGTCTAATGTATAAAGTTGCAACCTGAAATTCTTGAACATTGAACATTTTTAATTTAACTTTATTTAAGTGCAAGGTTCTCAATTTAAAGTTGGTCAATTTCAAGCGCTTTCAATTGTGAATTATTATTCAATTTTGAAAACTACTAATTCAAACATTTTTAATTTCAATAATCAAAGTTAAATTAAAATTCTACCCTTAACCTCCAAAATCTGAACCATAAAAACAAATTTCTTAGAATTTAAACAAACTTACAGAAAAATCACGATTACATTTTAAATTTTTTCAGCTTGAAATAAAATTGTAGAATCTTGAAGGATACAATTAAAAATGCTCAGTTTGAAATGCTATATTTAAAATTGTCTAATTTGCAAAGTTTCGATATGAAATGGTTGAATTTGAATATTTTCTGTTTTAAATTATAAACTATTAGGGCTTTCAATTTTTACTTTTACAACTTTGATCGATTTAAATTTCAAACCATAAAAATTTTGATGTTTCACTTCAACGCTGTTCACTTCCAAGCGCTTTTAATTTGAAGGTTTGATTTTGAAAGTTCTAATCTGAAATTTTTAATTTTCAAATGCTTTAAATGGTAAATTATTCAATATTAAAGACCTTAAACTTACAATTGTGTAATTTTCAATAATTCAATATGAAGATACTCAATCATGCAGGCAAACAGAATATAAACCTGTAATCATTTTCTTTGTGATCGTTTTAATCTGAAAATAGTGAAAACGTTCAATTTGAAATTGCTCAATTTGAAGTGCTTTATTGAAAACGTTGAATTTTGAAAAGTATTAGTGAGAACTTAATATTAGGTAAACAAACTTGGACGTCTCAAGTCGAAACCGTAAAGCATACAATTAAAAAATTTTAATTTTTTAATTTATCAATATTTAATTTTTTCCTAAACTGTTCACTTTTTAAGGGGGGTCACTTTTAAACATGCAAATTAAACACTTAACTTAGAATTATTCATTCTAACATGTGTACAATTAAACCTTGTTCAGTTGTGAACGATTCCAAATCAAACTCATCTTATTTTGCAATTTTCAAATCATACATATTTTCATTGAAAAATGTTCTTTTCTTCAAGTTTTATGTTTTTATTTGTTCGATTTTGAACGCTTAAAATACGAACTTATTCAATTTCTCCCATTTTGAAACAGAAATGGTCCAACAAATTTCCACATTTCACTTATCAATTATAACTTACAAATTATTTCATTTCGAATGCTTACAATAATTTGAGATTTTCCAACGCTTTCAATCAGATTTTATTTAATTCTAAAGGGTTCAAATGTCAAGAGTTAAAACACTTCACAATTGTGAATCTTTCGATTTAATGAAGTTGAATCATGTACTTGAAGTTCTGAACGTTCAAATGAACGAAATACTTTTCCCCAATTCTATTTTATCTACAAATATTGTTCCAACTACAATTTAAAATAATGCATTATACACTTCTTTTGTAATCTATTGTTTGCAATATAAATAAATGAATATTTTATCACTGTTTCTAGTTTACAAAGCCATCAGCAAAAAAATTTCGTTCATTTGAACGTTCAGAACTTCAAGCACATGTTGAATTTCGAGCACTTTTAATGATAAATGATATGATTTTAAAGGATTGAAACATAAAATTGTGCAATTTTTAATGATTCATTCGAAAGATATTTCATTATGAATAAATTTCATAATTTCAGTCTCGAATTGTTCGTTTTAAGATCATTTTTAACTTGAAATTATTCAACTTTTTATGTTTCAATTTCAGTCACCATGCACAGAAATCTCAGAAAAAAACCCTTATCACTTTCCAGTTTTTAAACACATTTCCTAGTCATTTCAAAACAGCAGCCTTAAATACTGAATACACTTAAATTCAGAGACTTCAAACTTGTAGAATTAAGAAAATTGCATATGAGAAAGGTAAAAAATGTTGAGCAAATTAAGAAAAGTAGATTGTTTGATTTTTCTGGCTTTCAATTTTTCAAAATTTGAAGTTGTGCAACATTAAACGTTTAAAATACTTAAATTTCGAATATTTGAGTATAAAATGGTCAACTTAATATGTTTTATTCTGACACTGTTTAACTTTAATATTTTATATGCCTCACGTTACAATACTGTTAAGGTTTAAACTTTAAAGGCTTGAATTTCAATTTCTGGTAATGAATCTAATTTTCGATTGACCTTTCACTAAATTATTTTAAGTGTCATCTCGAGACATTTTATGCGTTCTCATTTTGAAATTTCTTAATTAAAATGTTTTTATCTTTTCAGCATAAGGCACAATTTGGAAAGTTTATGTTTTAAAGGAACTTGATTTTGCATTTTTAAATCCAGATAAAGTCAGATAAAAGCAAAGAAAAAAAATATTAATTGAAAATATTCAGTCATAAACGGTTTGAACTTGTTCAACTTAGAACATTTGATAAACGATATTTGCACTTGCAACAAATATGAAGAAATGAGAAAGAAAACATTGAAAATACGAAGAAAGTGATTAAATTTTGGAAACGTGACTAACAGTGGCTCACCCGTAAGGTTAATGACATTTAAACAAAAATTCCATGATTTAAAAAATTTACTCACGGACTGTTCCATGATCTTACCATGGCTACTCCATTTGTCCGACATTTCCATGACTTCCCTGACCGCCGTACACCCTCTAATTATTCTCCTATCACTTCATTTCTTTTAATTCTCTCTTTTCTTTTCAAGTTTTTACCTTCGAGCGTCTAATTTTATAATCTAGCGTGCGGGAAGGCATCGTGAGTCTAGCCGAAAGGTCAACAGGACGGCCAAGTTTGATGACTCCAATCCATTCAGGAAATTCAGTTACTCTTCCAAAACTCTCCTCTTCGAATCCGCCCTTCTAAAAAAGCTCGCTTTTCCTCGCCGATCATTTCCCCTCGCGTCGATTTCTTTTCTGACGCCACAAACACAATAAATACCCCACAACACTTTTCACTCCGATCCCCTGCTAGAAAAGAAACGTCGGCACTTAACTTTTCGGGTCTTAATTATGGCACCTTTTTCATTTTAATTAAGATCATAGGGATCAATTTCATTTTCACTCTCGGGGAAGTTGCACGAGGTGGGCTTCCATAAAACGTCGCTATCGAAACATTTGGGGCGCTGCGTGCACATGTGTCAGAAATCGGATTTTTGGATGATTTCCACGTCGATGAGAGGTTTGGGTTTCAATCTTTGAGCGACTCCTGTCAGCATGAAAACTGAGAATGTAAACACAATGTGACCCCCGAGGACATGCACTCAGCCTTGTACGAACTCGTAAGTACGGAAAACTGTCACTGGACATCAATCGCACCAACTTAGCACTGAGAAAGACGAATAATCCGTGGAAAGGGGTGGGGATGCACCTCGGAGCAACAAAGGACGAATGCGAAGCACTGAACTGAAGACTGTATGAGACTGTAGCACTCCCAGTGCTTGTTGAGATGAGAATATATTCTATATCATTGTGATATAGTTCAAGAGCGTTGCTTTCTTTGTCACATCGCCGCCACCATGTTTATTCTTTATTTGATGCTCCCCCCATTGAACACTGGGTGAGACAATTGAAAGCGTGCAAAAATATTGTTGAAAAAAACGGGTGTATTTTTGCCACGAGGTCCTTCGCTTCGCGATTCGATTCTTGACGGCCGATGCTCCTAGAGGGCAGTGATTCTTTCCTCTCGGACGTCAAGCGACGATTGTTTTATTTTTGTTGAAAGAATGCAAGCAGGAACTGTTTCCTGAGCCTTTGCATGGAATATCAATGGGTGCATGGATATAATACCAACACCTACATGTCAAGCGCAGGTGTTCCTGGCGGCTTTTTCAATTTGGGGTTGGACGGTTTTTAGGTTTTTTTGAGATTTGAGAAGAGGTTACGTTTCTAGGTCAGCTTATTCGTCGCAGAGGGGAAGTTTTAGGAGGGTTTTCACTGAGAAAATTTCAGAATAGTGAATTGAAATGTCAAGTGCTTTTCCGAGGAAAAGAAAAGCGAAACCCCCATACATGCGCAGAACGAGACAAGTATGTAATGCGTAGACGCATGCGTCATTGATAGAGTTACGCATAGACAGGGGTGAATGTACGATTCTGGGCGCCCTCGTCAATATGCTAATTTAGTTATATTTAAAAATAAAGTTTATTGATTATACTAACTTTTATTTGGGTATTATGAAATTGAAGAATAACGTAAAATATAGTACTATAGTTTTACGTAATTTCAAAAAGAGAAAAGTCAAGGACAGCTGTTTAAAAAAATTTCATTTTCAACCTAATAAAACAGTCGGTGCGGTACAACGCAAATTATCCAAAAAAGGCTCAAATTGTTAAGAAGGCATGAAACTTGGTGTATGTGTTCTTTTAAACCTAAAGAAGGTTTTAATACAGGGTGCCAGAAAATTTTTGAAAATTAAAAAAAAACGGGCATTTTTGTTTAAATCTGGTATTCTTCACAATAATGGATATAATTGACTTTTTATTCTTTATTATTGTGGAAGGTTCTCTAAATTTTCTAAATCAAGAAAAAAATTGAAGAAACTAAAAAATTAACAAAATGACGGCTATTTGTTTGAAAATAAAAAATTTGTTTTTTTTTCCGAAAAATATGCAAAATACGGGAAAAAGTTCAAACTAAAAATTTTTTTCCTTGAAGAGACCTACAGAAAGTTCCTTTTCCATTTTTTGATATTTTTAATCGTCTTTTAAGTACCTTCAAAAATATGTAATTTTACTCAAAAAACATACTCAAAAAATGTGCTTAAAAATCGGTTCAAAATATCGAAAACTGAAAAAGGAACTTTTTGTAGGTCTTCAAAAAGAAAAATGAAGAAGTTTTTCACGTATCTAGTATATTTTTCGAAAAAAACACAAATTTTTCATTTTCAGAAAAATACCCGCCATTTGGTTAATTTTTGAGTTTTTTAAATTTTTTCTGAATTCAGAAAATTCAGGGAACCCTCCACAGTAAGAAAGAAGAGAAAGTCAATTTTTGAATTTTTACTCAAGAAGCCTATTCAAAAAATGGTTCAAAATATTGAAAAATGGAAAAGGAACTTTTTTCAGGTCGCCTCAAGGAAAACAATTTTGACATCGAACTTTTTTTCCGTATCTAGCGTATTTTTCGAAAAAAACCTAATTTTTTGATTTTCAGAAAAATAGGCACCACTTTCTTAATTTTTTAAGTTCTTTCAATTTTTTCCGGATTTAGAAAATTTAGAAAACATCCCACAATAATAAAGAAGAAAAAGTCAATCAACTCCATTATTTTGAAAAATATTGGATTTAAAAAAAAATTTCCGTTTTTTTCAAAAAAAAATTTTCAACATTTTTTGGCACTCTGTCCAGAAACTTTTTGTAGGTTAAAAAGAACACATACCACCTTCATCAAAAAGTTTTAGGACTCGTCACCGTGTGGCGCTCTCGTTCGGCCGATTTCAATTCTTCTTTTT
>JAUMHM010000083.1:36472832-36486467 GCA_032362435.1 Melikaiella ostensackeni
GAAGAACTAGTCAGTCTGGTGTCAGCCGTCGGGACGACATCCGCAATTCGCCGAGCAATTATAAAAATTCTTATCTTCTTGCATATCCTCTTTTTTCTACAATTTCTTATTATTGATTCCTACTCATTTTTACTCACTAGATTATAGATCTTTTATTCCACAGGTTTTTGTGTACAGTTAAATAAATACAAAAGTTAAACGGAGACAATCGTTTACTCATTTATATTTCCAACATTTGAAAAAAGTCGATTTTTTCGATAACGCGTAGGTTGAAGAAAATTTATCTCAGAATACGAAAATTTGTCATTGCATTACAATTGAATCTGAAATAGACCCTTAACATTTTTTTTCCTGGAATAATATGCACAGGATTTTTTCTACATTATAAAGAGAAAATTCTCCATAAGGAATGAATTAAAAATATTTATACTGAGTGACAGAAAAAATCTTGAATTTCTAAATACACCAAAAATACACATTTTTGGTAGTTTAAAGATTCCGATAGTGGGGTAGGGTGGGGTCAAAAGTGCCAAAATTTACTTTCCTTTACACTGTGTCCAAACGAAATTAGGTATTGCCTTGTTTTTTGCTTCAAAGAGTTCCAATTTCCAAATCCAAATAAATAAATATATATATATATATTCATGAATGGCAGTCGCTCCCAGGGGGACCCTGCGGTGGTTGTTTGGCATATATATATATGTGTGTGTGTGTGTGTGTTTGTTTCATCTATTAAATTATATATTTTTTATAAATACTGTCTGATGGTACTTCTTGCCCCGCACGTGGGACAAAAAGTTCATAGATTTGTGGTAAAAAAAACCAACATAAATAACACGAAATTTGGTATTTTACCTGTAAATTGCATGAAGGAACTCACATAATATGGAAATATAATACTACCAATGTTTAGATGGATTATATGTTTAGAGACTTATTCGTCGTCACTTTCGCAATTAATGCAGACCAAATTCGTCGACTGCCGGTTCATAAAACACTTTTCATGAGTCCAGTTTTTGTATAATTGACGCTGAACAAATTGCTCGCAGGGGATGCTTTCAGAATAAGCTTCACGACAGGCTACACAGAAATATTTCTTTATTCGTTTATAATGTCATAAAAACCCAGGGGTAGAAAGTGTCACTTGGCACTTTTTGCCCTCCGACGTTCCCATAATTTACAATCAACATTTTTGAAACAACACAAAATATTTTCCACAGAAAGCTATCTTTGCTACAAGAATACATATTTTCGTATCAAATTATACTTACTTTATATCATTGGCACGTAGGAATTAATTTTAATATTAATTCTGCGTTTTGTGGCTTTGGGGTCCATAAATGATGCAGAAGATTTAGATTTCCATCAGACGTTTCGGCTCCTTTACCAAATTTTTAAAAATAGATTGCCATTTTCAATTATCTTTCCTCTGTATGTCAGGTCAATTGTTAATAACCATTCTTAATTATCTGCCTTTCCGTCTATCAGGCTCCAAATTTTTAATTTTTGTTTTTATTTTTCGTCTTATGCTCAAAAAAGGAAGGGGACAAAGAATGCAAGAATAAAAATACTAAATATTTTTGATATAAAATGCAACAACAGATTGCCAATTTTAATTATCTGTCTTGCGTACCTCAGGATTTAAAATTTATCATTTTTTAATTACCATTTTTTATTTGTCTGACTTTCCGTCTCTCAGGTTTCCAAATGTATAACTTTGCAATTTTCAATGTTTGTTGTGTCCTATATTCAGGGGGAGGGGGGCAGATAATATGAAAATAAACAAAAATTCAGTTTAAATTCAACAACAAATTGCCGTTTTTTATTTATCTGCTTTTTCGTATCATACGGTTCAAATTTATAACTTCGCATTTTCGCTCTTTTAATGGTTCTCTGCTCATTTCAAAGTAAGCAATAAACAAAAATCAGTATTCGAAGTGAATAAGAGAAGTGCAATAGTGTCTTAGGACTATAGGTGGATGTTAAAATAAGAATGTAATGTTTCAAATTTACGGTTGTTAGAACTGATTAACGATAACACGCATTGAATATAAATGTATAAAGATTGTTATTATATTTTAGTTGTATAGAACAACAATTAATTTTATATACAAAAAAGTCGACGTACAAAAATCTGTCGTAGGGAAAAAAGTGAAATGTACCAAAAACTTTGTTTTCTAGAATAAATCACTGAAGAGGGCCCATATATGGAGCTGAAACGTCTGATGGAAGTTTAAATCTTCTTCATCATTTACGGACCCCAAAGCCACAATACCAGGAATTATTATTTTTACTGAGGGTGGCAAAAAGCCACAAACAATTTATGGAACAATAAATTTCAATACCAAAATAAAACACTGAAGAAAAAAATACTTTCATCACAAAAAAACAACTTAGCCTTAGCAAAGTTCTCAAAAACAGCTGTCAGCGGCTGCCAATGGTTATGGGGAGTTCATATATGAGTCTACCGATCGATGGAAGATATCAAAACGTGTAACAAATTCTAAGTTTTTGTGTTATCGTATGTGGCAATTTTTCCCCGCGGCACTTGTGATCCCCTCCCCCTATCCTATTTTAAAATGTATTTTTACCTATCATTTTATATCACATCCTATTTTCAGCAATTCAAGATTCAATTAAATCGATAAGCAAATCGATCAGGAAAACTTAAAAAAAACGCAGAATTGCACCGAAATCGACCTCAATTAACTAGCTTACATCTTTTTCTGGTAAATGATAGGTAAAAATACATTTTAAAGTACTATAGAAATCTTTGAACTATAAAAAATGGGTATATTAATGTGGATTTCGAAATTCTAGATTTTTTCTGTCACGCGATATAAATACACTGGAACCTCGATTTAGAGGCTGTCTCGGATATGGCCTGCGATGGCCGTGAAGTCCTTCCAAGAATTTCTATATCGTAAACAGTCAGGGCCGTATGAACCATTTCCTGAAAGAACACATAATATTGATTAATTGTATTTTGTACAAATGTAGATTGTTGTTATCATAAAGAAGGGACCTTTTTTAATAGTGAAGGCTAATGAATGAAAAGAGAATTTTCCGCGTGTATTTAAAAATAAATGTGAAATATGCACGCGAGTGTTCGAACTGCCCGCTTTGTGGCTACGGAATTGCTCAACTCTGCTGAGCTCGCAGCGCCTCTCTCTCGGCTCTTTGTACCCCCTCATCATCGGATGCAGCCGGCAGAATTCCACGAAGACGGTATATGGAGGGCTGTTAAATGTAGGTTCCAGTGTATTTAAAATTTATTCCTCATGGATAATACTCTCTTTATATTGCAGAAGAAATCCTGCGTTTATTATTCCAGGAAAAAAATGTTCAGGGACCATTTCAGACCATTAACTGTAATGAAATTACAAATTTTCGTATTGAACGTCCGATAATACCTTCACAAAAATGTTGATTGTCTCATAAAATTTAAGGCTTATTCCACAATAAATAACAAATACTTTCTAGGGATAAAAAAATTATTCAGCCTTAAATTTGTATTTTAAAAATTTGAAACTAAGAAAATTCATTTTCAGTCCTAAAATGGCATTGCGGAACCTCTAAACAATTTTTAAAAAATAAAAATTCATGGCAGTATTTTTTCACTAAAATAAAGAAATTTAGGGGGTAGCGTTTGCAAAATTTAAAAACACACATTTTTTTGACATCCTAATGTATACTACGTCTTCTCATTTAGAGATTTCTTTTTATATCACTTTACTGAAAAAAGTAGAAAAAAGGTTGTTTTACATTGAAAAAATTATCAAAAAAGTAGCCTTGCCTAAAAAAGTATCAAAAAGGTAGAAAAGTGTGGAATTTCAAAGCCTGCTCAAATGAAATATTTAGCATTAGATTTTAAAAAATTGAAACTTGAAATAATGGCCTACTTCTTCATCTGGCTTATTATTATTTTTACAATTAGTTTAATTGATACAAATAGAAGGAAATGTTTTATTTTCTTCTGAAATACTTTTCACAAAAAAAAATTTAATTGAATAATTCCGCCTTTTTTATTTTCACCCATATACTAGGGTGGTTCAAAAAAATACTTTTTCTTTCTCAAATGGCACCCCTACAAAGTGTTCCTTTTGTTATAAAAATGACCCCTGATTTTTGGCAAAGTTTAGAAAAAATATTTAGGTGTCGCCCAAGTAGGTTTTTGGAAATAATATGTTTCTTTATCACAGAGTTTTGGCAGAATTTCAAACAAAGTATTTAGGGGTTCCCCAATCCTGTCAAAGTAAAAAAAAAACATTAGGAGTGATTATTTAAATAAAATCAGCATTTTATTTTTAAAACCCAGCTTAGGGAACCCCTAAATACTTATTTAAAATTTTGACAAAACTCTAAGTGATGTATTTCACTCAAAAGAGTATACTGTACGAATTATAATTCTGAATTTGACCAGGGTTTTTTTTTTTTTTAAATTCCGTTCTTCTTAATCAGAATTAAAATTATTTTCTAAAATTTCCCGTTTCATGTCAAAAATCACCTGTTCCCAGACAAAGTTACAATATTTTACGAAATTCCCTGATCCAAAGTCAAAATCATAATATTGTTCCTGGGATTTTTTAAATATTTCATTTATTAATTCCCCATCCGAACTCAGAATCATAATTCTCTTAGAAAATTCCCTATACCAAGTCACAATTACATTCATTTCAAAGATTCCCTGTTCCAAGTTAGAATTATATTTGTTCACAAAATTATTTTCCATTACAATTCAGAAATATAGTTTTTTCCAAAATTTGGAAGAGGGAAGTTTCAAATTTTGGCAACAATATATTCGCAAGCAAAAAAACTTAATTTCAAACAAATTCTAATTTGTAACAAGGTTTTTTCAAAGTCTGACGAAATCTGACGTAGAACAGGGATTGTTTTTTTAAATTCCCTTTTCATAAATCAGAATTAAAATTACTTTCAAAAATTTCCCGTATCATGTTAAAAGTTACCTGTTCCAAGACGAAATGAGACGACTGAAAAATCCTGAAAAATAAAATTCCCGACACTCTGAAATTCCCGAAAAATAAAATATTCGAAATAGAAAGTTTCCGAAATTATAAAATTGCCGACAATTTGAAATTCCCAAATTGGAAAATTCCCGATAATAAATAATTCCTGAAGTAAAAATTCAGAATTATAAAATTCTCGAATCTAAACAAGTGACACATTGTTTTAATAATAAATGGATAATTAAATCAAAAACAATCATTAATATAGCAAATAAGAAATATGTTCAATAAATAATATTATTTTATTTTTTATTTTGTTATGTTATTATTTATCAGTTTTTATTTTATATGTAATTCGAGAATTTCCCTGTTTCGGCCATTTTACAGTGTATTTTATGATGTCGGCAAATTTATTTCGGGAATTTCCAAACTCGGTAATATCATAAATTGTCGGGAATCTTATTATTCGGGAATTTTCCAATTTGGGAATTCTCTATTTCGAATACTTTATTTTTCGGGAATTTTCCATGTGGGGAATTTTCTTCTTCAGGAACTTTTTAGTCATCCCGACAAAATTATAATTCTTTACGAAGTTCTCTGATCCAAAGTCAAAATTATATTTATTTACAGGGATTTTGTAAATATTTAATTCATTTACTCCCGTCTAAACTCAGAATTACAATTCCTTTTAAAAAATTCCCTTTTCCAAGTAAGAATTATATTTATTTACACAACGTTCTGTTATAATTAAAAAATATAGTAAACTCCTTTTTCCAAAATTTGGAAGAGTGTTCTTGTAAATTCCTTTTTTATAAATCAGAATTAAAATTATTTCCCGAAATTTCCCGTTGCATGTCAAAAATTACCTGTTCTAAAACAAAATCATAATTCTTTACGGAAATTCCCAGTTCTCTCTCAAAATTATAATTCTTTTAGAAAATTCTCTGTCCCAAAATCAAAATTATAATTCTTTGACGAAATTGCTTGCCACAAAGTAAAAATTATAATCCTTTGCGGAAATTCCCTGTCCCAAACACAAAATTATATTTCTTTACTGAAATTCCCTGTCCCAAACTCAAAATTATAATGCTTCATGGAAATTCCCTATTCTAAACTCAAAATTATATTTATTTACTGAAATTTCCTGCCCTAAACTTAAAATTATAATTCTTTACTAAAATTCTCTGTCTCAAAGTAAAATTTATAATTCTTCACAAAAATTCATTCTTCCAAACTCAAAATTATATTTCTTTACTGAAATTTCATGTCGCATGGAATATCGTTTCAAGTCAGGATAATTGTAATTCTTTACGTGATTTTTTTTACATTTCTTCTATTCAGTACATTGAAGAGAAAAATCCCGGTCAGTGAATCAAATTCCCGGTCATTTACCGATTTTCCCGATTCCCCGCTCAGGTAGACACCCTATTAATGTAGGATAAATAACTGATTTTTTCTAAAAATTGCAAATTCTTATCAGTAAAATTTTACAAATAATACATAAATTAAAGTTTAACTAATTTATCAATATAAACAATATATATGACAAAGGAAATGTAACCTTGATTATATTTTTTAGGTATACACATACCTGTTTGCCTTTTTACAATATATATTGAAATCTTTACATTATTGTAAGAATTAATCGAAATTGATTAAATAAACTAATAAGCGATACGATATCAAATTACAACTTTAATTTCCATAAACACTATATAAATTGTCACAAAAAACGACAAAATTGCGTCAAAGAAACGTGCTTCAAAAAGATCATGACAGATCATGAATCGTAACCTAAGATTATTGTAGACTTTTGCACCTTTTTATAAGGCAATAAAATAGAAATATAGGTAGGTAGATAAATAAATGCACCTACCATTTTTTATTTTTAATGTGTTTTTACTTAATAGCTTCCTGATTTTCCTCTTATTGCTGAGTTATACCAACAAATCACTAAAAAAATACTGTGGGTGAAATGAAAATAATTATTCCATTTTTCGACATGTTCAAAAACACGCGCAAAACGAAAAAGAAACAGGTTGTACCATCTACAGGGATGTCTTGGAAATAATTCAGAAAATTTAGAACAGCGACATCTCCTGGCACGCGGGTGACGGAAACGGAACCGGGGTGTGAAACGTTTGATCTTGATTACTAGCCGGTTAGGTTTTTAAAGGATATTTTTATATCTCGACCTTCCAAATAATTTTTTTTACTAAAGAATCGTCAAGAAAAAGCCGCAAAAATGGTGAGATATTAATTTTTCTATTTATAATTATGTAAACATTGTTTATTTTCCAGCGTCTTTGACATAACCTCTAAATTATGCAACCTTTGTCTTTATAACTTCCTATCACAGTTTTACTTCTTTAGCTTTCTTTTTCAATAATTTTAGGAACAATAATTTATTGAACTCTACTCGTAAAAATAGTTTGAATAATGTAAATAGAAATGAAAGTCAATTTGTGAGTTTACACAGGAAAGAAGTTTTTGGACCAAACGACTTTTTCTGCTGTAAAATGTCCTGCAAGCACGATACAGAATTTTATTTTCGTCGTGTGACTTGTTGAAATAATAAATTTTGAGTTTTGTGAAATAATAAATTTAAGCTATATCTACTCAGATGTATACCTTACTTTACATTTCTGGATTCCTCATCACAAGTTCTTAATATTTACTTTCTAGCGATTTCCTATAACAAGTTCACTTATTTTGTTTACTTTTTCCAATAAGTTTAACAATAATTAATTATACAGCTAATACGTTTTAAGTGTGCATAATGATACTAAATCTAAGTAAATAAGTCTAAATACTAATACAATACTAAATCTCCGAACTCTGTCCTTGTATACCTTGTGTACAAGAAATAGAACTTTTGGAGTAAAATCACTTTCGATCCGCAATATTATCACAAGCACGATTCCTGTTTTTATAAAAAGAACTTTGGGATTTAAATTATTTTCGATTTTAACGCGTGGAAAACAACAAATAGGCATTTTGTGAGGAAAAACCTTATTTACTTCGACTTCTTCTGGACTGTTTTATTCAAAATTTGTACAATAACCGAGGGCTTAATTACTATGTACCTGAAGTTCTGAACGTTCAAATGAACGAAATATATTTTTCCAATTTCATTTTATCTAGAAATATTGTTTCCAATGCAAATAAAAATATGCATTATAAGTTTCTTTCATAATTGTATTATTTTCAATGTAATGAACCACAACTTTTGCACTATTTCTCCTTTTAAGAAATATCAATAAAAAATTTCGTTCACTTGAATGTTCAGAACTTCAAGAACATTAATTACTCGGATTTTTGGTGTACTAGTTTGCATGGGATTGCAAAAGATTGCCTTGATTATAGGAAATTCATTATAGAAAGTCACTATATAGAAAACGATTATTGGATAATCAGCATTGGAATAAATGATAGAAAGGTATTGAAGGAATTAATGTAAAAAGTAGAGAAACTACAAAGGAACGATTTATTTTAGACCACTCATAATCTCATATGAAAGTATACAAAAATAGCGATTCTGCACAAATAAACTTTACACTGCAATAACCTGTGAATTCCCGTGATACCTTTGAAAATATTTTTGAATCCATTAAAATCTTTGAAATCTCTTAAAATTCCGTGAAATCTTGTAACCCATTTTGTATTCCTTTGAAATCTTTGAAATAGTTAAAAGAAACTGTAGAAATCATTTCAGATCAATTAAAAATAAATTAAATTAAATTTATTCCTTAAAGTTCTCTAGAAATACTTTGAAATTTGCGAAATCCCCTAAAATCTTCGAAATACTTGCAGGTCCTATAAAATCCCTTAAATCTGTTGAAATTCCTTAAAATCTTTGGAAATTGTACAAAATTCTTTGACATTCCTTGAAATCTTTGGAATATTTTAAAATAACTTACAAATCTTTGATTTTTGTTTAATCCCTTCATATGCATTGAAATTGTTGAAATCGTAAAAATCCATTAAAAGAAGTATAAATCATTCGAAGTTCCTGGAATATAAATTAAATGAAACTTATTTATTAAAGTTCTAAAAAAAACGGTTTAAATCTCTAGAAATCTTTGAAATTCCTTAAAATCCTGGGAGATTCAATAAAATCATTTAAATCTTGTGAAATTCCTTGAATACTTTAACATCCCTTAAAACCTTGGGATCTCTAGGAATCCCTAGAAATTTCATTCTCTAGAATTTAGTTTTCTAGAAATCCCTTGGAACATTTGAAATTTCTTGAAATCATTTGGAATCTTGAGAAATCATAAATATCCATTAAAATAAGTAAAAATCATTCGAAATCCCTCGAATATAAATTGAATCAAACTTATTCATTAAAGTTCTAAAAAACTCCGTTTAAATCTCTAGAAATCTTTGAAGTCCCTTGAAACCTTTGGAGATTCAATAAAATCCTTTAAATGTAGTACAATTTCTTGAAATATCTGAAAATCATTTGAAACATTTATAATTGCTAGGAATCACTTGAAATTTCATTCAATAGAATTTAGTTCTCTAAAAATCCTTTGAAATCCCTTGAAATTCGTGAAATGCCTTCAAACCCTTTGGAATATTTTAAGATAACTTTAAAATCTTTAAAGTCCTTTTCAAATTTTTAATTCCTTTTCTATTTTATTAATCCTGAAAGTTTTAAAATCTGTGGAAATCCTTTAGAATTCCTTGAAACTCCTCGAAATCTTCGGACATCATAAAATAAAGTAGAAATCATTCGAATATAAATTAAATCAAACTTATTCTTTAAAGTTCTCGAAAAAACCGTTAATTTCCCTAGAAATCCCTTGAAATGCTTGGAAATTCAATGAAATCCTTTAAATCTTGAGGAGATTCTTGAAACACCTAAAATCTTTGTAATCCCTCAAAATCCCTTGATATGTTTGGAAATCTTTGAAATCATTTCAAATCTCGTGAAATTTTTATGAAATCTGACGAAATCGCTTAAAGTCCGTGGAAATTCCCTGTAATTTCTTGAAATTCCTTGAAGTCCATTAATGTATTTGCAATCTTTTAACTCTTTTGGAATTCTGTAAAATTTCTTGAAATCTCTGGAATCCTGTGAAATTTCTTGAAATAATTCCAAGTCCTACGTTAAGTAAATAAATCATTCGTTTGTAGTTTCTCCATTTTTTTTATTAATTCTTTTAATATTTTAGGATTCTTTATTTCTATACTGATTTTCTTATAATGATTTTTCTAGAATCGCGAAAAAATTATAAAAAATTCTTTATAGGAAAATCATTATATACCCATACTGAATTTCCTATAATATTTTTTCGTAAGAGGGGATTACAAGGGATTGTAAAAGATTGCATGGGATTGCAAAGGATTGCATGAGATTCCAGTTGATTGCAGTCTATGGGTTTGCACGAAATTTAATAGAGATCGCTCGAAATTTTAAAGAGATTGCTTGGAATTACAAATGATTGTAAAGGATTGCATAGGATTGACGTTTTACATTTTACATTATTTATAGTTGTTTCCAAAAAATATGACAATCTTCATACCAACTATTTAGTTTTAAATTCTGTGAAATGTAGAGAGGCAATCTGATGAAGGAATCGGTCCGATTCCGAAACGTTATTGTAAAAATTTTGAATAAAATAGTCTGGAAGGGAATAGACAAGGATTTTCCTTATAAAATATCTATTTTCATGTTTCACTCGGCACTTCATTTTCTACCATATTTCTTCAGAATGGAATTCATAATTCTTTGTTCATTTACCAATTTTGTAATGTTTATTTTGCAGACGATCGGAAAGAACAACAAGATGTTACAGCACATCAATTACAGAGTGCGGATCATTTTACAGGACTCGCGAACTTTCATCGGGACGTTTAAAGCTTTTGATAAGCATATGAACCTGATTCTCGGAGACTGTGAAGAGTTTCGTAAAATCAAGCCAAAAAATACGAAACAGCCTGAAAGGGAAGAAAAGAGAGTTCTTGGATTTGTATTACTCCGAGGAGAGAATATTGTATCGCTCACAGTAGAAGGTCCACCTCCTCCAGAAGAAGGTTTGCCCAGAGTACCGATTCCTGGTGCAGCACCTGGTCCTGGAATGGGGAGAGCCGCTGGACGTGGAATGCCTGCAAATGTTGCAGGTGTTCCGGCAGGATTGCAAGGTCCTGTTCGTGGAGTTGGTGGTCCTTCACAGCAAATTATGACGCCTGGAGGCAGAGGTCAAGTTTCTGCTCCTCCACAAATGCACCCAGGTGGTCCACCTCGAATGCCAGTCGGTGGCCCTCCACCTGGAATGATGGGTCCACCACCAGGCATGATGGGTAAGATTTCGGTTTTTCATTTTCTTATCTCAGGGATCACAGACCGTCCTCTCTTTTATCTCGCACCCATTTTCTGCCCCCCCCCCCTTAAATTAAAAAAATCTCTAAAATACTTAAAATCGAGAATTCTGATCCTTTTTCCCATTTTTTTTTTCACAAAGTTTCGATTCATCTTTGAAGAATTATAAATAGGAATTTAAAACAAGACGCTTTTGAAGAGATTCTCTTTGACGATACCGACTTCAAAATTTCCTAAACGATTTATTTGCTAATTTTTTTTATTTGAAGGACATCGATAGCGAAGAAATGGCTAACGATTCAATCGGGAAACTAAGCACGAAAGATAAATTTATTCTATAGTTGAAAAACAAAAACATCTTATACTCTCAAAAGTTGACTTGAAATTGGAAAATTTTTAAAATGCTTTTCTCCAGGAAACATCAAGAAAGTCGTAAACAGTAGATGGTAGAGTAGACTGTAGGTTGTAGGAACAAAATTTTGGAAATTGAAAATAATATGCAAAAAAGTAGCATATTCGGACCCTAAAAAAGTTAATTTAAACTGATTTTTATGGCTGGGTTTTAAATGTTAGCAAACTGCATATTTGAAAGAAATCTTATCTTTATAATTTTGTTATTTTCATGAATAATAATCTTTTAAAAATTATGTTTTTTTTTTGCTCTACAATCTTTTTAGCTGACATTAAAAAAAGTTTTTCACGGTTCGGTTGAAAAAATGTCAACCCAAACGTGCGAACCCCAAGAATATTTTTGTTGATTGGTGAGGGTTTCGCCGCCCCTTCATTGTGATTCCATCGTACCGTGTGGTCACCAATCTCACCGTCGTGAGGCGTGGCCATAAGGTGCAATTTACCGCGGTTCTACTGGGAGCCGGTGTCATGTTTCTGGATGGCATTCGCTCCCAGGGGGGCCCTGCGATGGTTGTTTGGCCGATTTTTTAAAAACTATATACAAATGCATATGAAAGAAGATATTTCGCAAAAAAATGAAAAAAAAAATTAACTAAAAACTTTTTTTGAAGGTCATATCTCGTGAACTGTGAAAGATAAAACGTTAATTTTTTAGATTTACAGATCGTTTCATACACTATAATTTCTATTGCTGCTACTTTAGGCGTTGAGTGCTCTGAAATGGGTAAATTACCCAAATACTCTATTTTTTTCCTATTTTCAGCATTTTCGAAGATGGCCAGATATCGCACGATGTATACCTCAAAATTTGAAGAAGAAATTAGGAATTGAGTTTTTTCAAAAAGAGCCCACGCGGATTTTTATGTTTTAGGCTTGAAATACTCCGGAGGCATCCCCAAAACATAATCCGAAAGAAACCTAGACGTGCAAGCCCTTTTGAGTGAAAATTAGTTCAGGCTAGGCGTGCATATTTACGTTCGAGAGTTTTAAATTTTAAATACAAATTTCATTGCTCGGATCGTGCCACTTTCTCTACTTTTTTGAAAAAATGCGAGTTTTTGAAGAAAAATGCGACTAATCGACTTTTTCCGTTTTTCTCAGAAGTTTAATCACATTTTAATTTTAATCACATTGAAACTTATAAAATTGAAATTCAAAATTAGAAAATATGGTACCATTTTAAATGAGGACATTAAATTAAATAGTTTCTCATTGAAGCTTTATAATTAGACAGTTTTAAAATGAATGAAGTTTGAAATTAAACAATTTTTTAATTGCGTGAGTCGAAAACGTTTAAAATCGATTCATTTCAAATTCAATTATTAACAAATTAATAAATTGATATTTAAGTTATACAGTCTCAAATTTGAACCCATAATTGTTGAGTAATTTTGAGGTTGAAGTGTTCAAAATGAACGTTTCTGAAGTTCCAAGTTAATGTAAGTTAACAATTGTTTTATTTTATGCCATGATATTTATTACATGCATTTCTGCGGTTTTTGGCCTTCGACATGCGATGACTATTTCTTCAACTTCATACGGGGGAGATCTGATCAACAGATACCGGTTGTATCGACTCTCATCATAAAGAAAATTTTACAAAACAAATTTCGTGTGAAACGAAAAATACAGTCATCACAGAGTGTCACCTATTCACCTTTTGTCACCTATTTTAGAAATTGTCACCTATTTTAGAAGTTGTCAACTATTTCACCTATTTTCATAATTTGTCACCTTTTCACCTTTTTTTAGTTGGAATATTAAAATTATATTCAGAATTGCAATTCACAATGCCTTGTAGTTAATTCGTGTGAACTTGATGAGCTGAAGTTTTTTGAGACCGGGAGAAAGTCGGAAAATGACAGTGAATTTATTTTCTGGTCGTGAATGTTTAAATTCTTATAGTTTTAGTAGAAGAGCTTATTCTTT
>JAUMHM010000083.1:36489711-36501109 GCA_032362435.1 Melikaiella ostensackeni
TTCTCCTCCTAAACATCCCGTACCCAAATTTACCATACAAATTCCTTCATCCCCAATAGTGAAACGAGACCAGAACCGAACGAGTTACGCTTACCCAGAAAGCGATTTGGCTTAATGGTATAATAATAATAATAATAATAATAATAGATATTGAACTTTTCAGGTATAAATTGTATTGGTGGAGAACCAGCACATGTTCCTTCCATAAATTCAGGAAAATGTCAGGGGGTAAAACTGCTTATGATTTATTGAACAATTATAACTATGTGATCATACATATTTTTAAAGTGTGGCCTCAAATAGCTGTCCCAGATAAACAATCAATCATGATTTGAAATTGGTTTAGAAGTTTATCTAGATATATACTGAAATAATTCTCGATTTAATTCGTAAAAGTATTTTAATCTCATCGGAATAGGTATTAGGGTGTATTGAAAAAAATTAATTTTTGCGTTTCCTTTTCCAGGGGTGGGGGGAGCTGAAAAGTTTTTAGTGGGTGCCAAATTGACTTCCAGAAAGTTTGAGCAAAAAACAAATTCTTCCAGTTCGCCAACGCGGTCAAAGGTCGAAACTCAAATTGAAGTACTGAAAAATAGTAAAACTCACGAAAAATGGTATTTTTTTCGTCAGCTGTAGGTTAATAGCTGTTTTTTTCTGATCCGAACAAACCGTAAACGGTGTATACTATGAAAATATAAGTCCCTATGCAGTATAGACATCATCAAAAATTATCCTATGTTCGCACACTCAAGTTAAAGTACCGGATATGATAAAAATCACAACATTTTTCATTTTTCTCGTTTCTTTCAAGCCAATAAGTTCTTTTTCGGTTTTGAGTGAACGGCAAAAGTTGTATACTATGCTAATATGAGTGCCTATGCAGTATAAACCTCATGAAAGAAGATCTTATGTTCGCACACTCAAGTTAAAGTCTATTGAATTAATATTAACTTGACAGTTCAAGAAACAAAATTTTATGGTAGAACGTAAGTAATTTTGAAAGGGAATTTAGAGCAAACTTTAGAAAAAATATTTCAGGTCGAAATTGTTTATTTAACAATAGCTGTTTAAAGTTTTCATTTTTTGTTTCCGTCTTGAGTAAAAGTTGCAAATGATGTTATTTAATTCTAATCTTCTCATGACTGATTTTATTCCTTGAAAATTCTTTACAACTCTCTGTGGTGTTTTTATGACAATTTTTTATTAAGGAATTATAAATTTATTATATTCATAAACTAAATTTTTCTTAAATTATTTCAAATTAAATAAAAACAAACCAAACAGATTTGTAGAAAATCTTTTGAGAAACAAATTAAAATCAGCTTTGGAACATTAGGACTAAATGAAAGAATTATACAACTTTTACGAAAATCGAAAGTAAAAAACACATAAGTCTAAATAAGTATTGTGAAATAAAATATTTTAACCTGAAATATTTCTTTCTCAAGTTCACTGAGTTTTCTTCCAAAATTAGTTACAATATAAGAGTAAAAAAATGCTTTTTTAAAGCCGACCCTTCAATGTATGTGGAAATGTTATCAATAAAATGGAGTTTTGATGAATAATAATTTCTATGTCATATAAGGTAGTTTAAAATGTTCGAATATATTTTAGAATTTGTTAACAATACATTAAGTCAAATTAAAAAATGATATATTTTTTAACGATGAAGTATGTAGTATCTGTATAGTGCCCGGTATCTCTAGGATTCCATGTAATGTTGCCAAAGTAATTTGGTAAATGTCCAGGTACTTTTATTTACATATATTATATTTACAGAATTTGCATACAAATATTGTAAAATATAAATAATATTGCATCCACCTGAGTGAGTTCTTTAGTATTTGTCTGTAAACTCTTTTTACGAAGGCAATAAAACTGTTTTTTTCCACGTCTTTTTAGTATTTCGACTCCCTTCCGTTTCCAGTAATCAATTAATTCTGTCGCTGAACATTTGAATTAAATCAAATATGATTCTTTAAAAGGATCGTTGCCAAAAAGTTTTGAAGATTTTATATATAATGGACAATAGTTTTACTGATATTTATTATTATTTACGAACTGTGTACGATTAAGGAATTTGCCGTGAAATTATAACCCATTTCCAGCTCGTTTGGGACTAGTGTCACGGAAAATTTCGTAATATTAGCCCTGACTATAGTATAGTTGAAAATCTCATCGGTAAATGATTCAAATCGGAATAATTTTTAGCGAAATTGTTTGAGACACCTTTGTTTAAAAATGGGAAATTCAATTATAAAATGTGCGTTCGATGATGTGTCCCCACATACAACATTCACATAATAAAATTACCGAATGAGTTGTACGAATGACATACTCAAATAATCTTTTTTTTTATTAAGTAGGGGAATCTAAAAATGAATAATAGAAAAACGTATGTGTATTTTATATTTAAAGCTGCTATTAAATGTTCTACAATGAACCAAGATGCTTATTGTATGATTCATGAAAAAATAATCGCAATTTTAATATTACATACCCGAATTTTCCTCTCCAGTTACATACACAAAACTTCGTCCGGGAAGCAATCAAACGAGTTTTAGTCAATAATTGTTCCACTTTTATCTGTTACTTTAAGTTTTTCATCTAAATTAAATGATTCTTTCGCTGTGAGCATGAAAAAATCTACAACTTCTGAATAAATATTTATTTTAATAAATTATCAAATTTGGAAAAGTCTAAACGTTTGCTGATGTTGAAAAACGAAAGAATCAGTGTCAGAATTTTCTAACCTCAAACGGTGTGATAAGTAACACTAAAGAGAGCCTAATAGGTCCTTCAATTTTCGATGTGAAAAGTGAGTGCAAATTAAATGCAATTATAATCAAACTAACCTATAAAACAATTCAATGAATAAAGCAGGCCTGTTTTTACGATTTCATCGTAAGAAGCCGCACACCTCGAAGGATTTTCGATCGGAGCTTTTATCCATTTATAGTAGTTATTTCATCGTACGACACCTTTCATAACTGGAAACAACTCGAATTCTCATTCAAAGTACTCATCATTTTGACTGCTTTTTCCAGCGTAATATCTCAATTTTTGGGCGTAAATTGCAAAAGATAGGCACATCTAATACAAACTATTAGATAATTTGCCACGAACCTCGATAAAACGTATGCAATCACAGATGATCACAGCAACCTACAAACGACAAATATTGCGTACTTCGTAGTTCACGCACGCGCAGATTTAACGCCAATCCGGTGTCTGCGTTCAAATTTCTCACACCGCTTTCACTCCTTTTTTTCACACCCACAACTTTGACCATTTACACCGTTTCAATTCACACCGCAAATCTTTAACAAAGCGCTTATATCATCATAGTACACAACGTTTGCCGTTCATCCGGATCAGAAAAAAAAATATTGGCTTGAAATAACGAAAAAAATGAAACTTTTCGAGATTTTTACCATTTTCGGTACTTTAACTGGAATGTGCGGACATAAAATAATTTCTTATGAAGTCTGTACTGCACAGGCAATATATTAACATAGTAAACAACTTTTAAGTTTCACCCAAAATGAAAAAAAAAAACAGTTATTGACCGGAGAAAAAATAATTCGCTTGAAAATAGCGAGAAAATTTCCATTTTTCGTGATTTTGGCGGTTAACTGCGTTGTGCGAAATGAGAGAATTTTTTTCCTCAAACTTTCAGGAAATTATTTTGGCACCCACTAAAAAATTTTCAGCCTCCTTCCCCCACACGAAAAAAAAGACCAACATTTATTATTTTCGATATACCCTGAATTGGATATAATAGTAATAATTTTAGTTGGCCTTGAGCAGAATCCATTGGGCTTGCCACATAGACATCGTATTAATAAAGTGAATACGCCTCTCAGATTTCCGAAGTGCTCTCCTGATTACTGATATTTTATGCATTTTAGAGATTTGTATATTTCCGTTCCTGTAAGAGAGAAAAAGTAAGAAGACTTTCGATGCGTAGCATTTGAAAATAGAGATCAAAGAGTTGAGAAAACTGATCAACTTGATTAAGAAAAACTTGGAAGGCAAAAATGTGGAAATTTATATTGGGAGATAAGTGAAGAGTTCTTATCTTATTCCAATAAAAAAGATAAGTGATAAATTATTCTGTATCTTTTCCTGACTGCCTCTGGTCGTAAGAAAATGTATTTTTTTCAAAAACTTTTATGAGAAATAAAATTGATATATGTGAAAATAATGGGCTCAGAATTCAAATTTTGAATAATTTTAAATCGAGAACATTTGTAATTTTAAGAATTTTAAATTGGAATCATTAACAACATCATTAAAAACATGAATGTGCTTAAAATGAAGCTTGGAAATATATAATGTTTCCAGATGGAATTCTTCATGGATGTACTCTCCGCACAGTCAATCATAAAATTCATTAAACTGAAATTCTTATTCACAAAGTGTTTTTAGAATTCTAAGAATTTTCGCAATGGAGTCCAATTTTTAATGTTAAACAGAAATTCAAATTTTTATTTAATCTAAAATTTATTTGTTCATTCGAATTCTTAATCAATCCCAATGATCAATAGCTGATTTTATTTTTCGAAAGATTCTGTACAACTGTTTATGATTGTTTTTTATTTCAAAGAATTTATTTGGAAATCATACAATTGTTATTTTTGTATTTATGTTTAATTTAGTTTCAATAAAAACGAATGTGAAAAAATCTATTAAGGAATAAAATCAGCGCTCAATCCTTAGGAATCAATACGAAATTCACCTTCCTTCTACAGTGAAAGCAAAAAAAAAAATTTGAGGAACTACATTGTTAAGTAAGCAATTTTAACTCAAGTTATTTTTTTCTCAAGTAAACTTCAGTATATCTCTTATAAAATAATTGCGTTTTATGATCAGCATATTTCTCTTGATTTTACAAATCATTTTAAAAATTGCTTAATTTTGAAATTAGCTGTACGTAGTGAACATCCTCAACGGGGAATAGGGAGGAATTTCGCTAATAATATTAAGTATCTTATACTACGCCTGTTCTTTTGAACTGTTGCTAAGGTGCCTTAATTTTAAAAATATTAACATGGCATTTTTTTTCTCGTAAAACAGTGAAAGGTAATAGAATTATGCGTCTAATAAGCCCACGTTAAAGGCACAATGTCAATTTTATGGAAAGGTATTGCAAAAAACATCAAATTTCCATGTTTTCGAAAAATTGGAATAACTTTGAAAATATTCAACATTTTCTAAAATTCTAAGTCTCATTTTAAAGGTAAATCTCAATAGAATTCTCATAAATTATTGAGATATTTTTAGGGTTTTCCCCCCTTGATTCTCCTCTTGGGTCAAACTTGGTGCAAAAAAGTCACAAAATTTCAAAAATGTGTACACACTTACAAAATTTGTTTAAAACTCATTATTCATCATGTTGTAATAAATTTTACTAATATTGATAAAAATATTATTGTTTTTAATTTTTTAAGTCATGTGGTGAGTACAATTATTTTTTGAAATTTTGGGACTTTTTCACCAAGTTTGGCCCTAAAATAGAATCTAGGGGAAAAATTTTAAAAACTTCTTGATAATTTGACAAGATACTATGGAAACTCACCTTTAAAATGAGCCCAATAAGTTAAAAAAATGTTAATTATTTTCAAAGTTATTCCAGTTCTCCGAAAACATCGAGATTTGACCTTATTTGCAGTACACTCGAACTCTCATATAAGCCCATCCAGTTTAAGAATTCCTAGAACTGCTGGCCCCCACAGTTTCTTAGCTCGCGGGGCGAAAGACGGCGTTCAACGAAGCGTAAAACACCAGCAGCGTATAAATGAAGGCACAGTGAGCGGGGACTGATATTTGTACTCACGTTCGGAGATTGCGTAATATTAGGAAATAGTTCACACGTCCCTGATTGTTTACGATTCGAGGAATCCGGTTTAGGACCAAGGCCAGTGCGAAGCAACTCTCGCAACTGTTCTTATATTGGAGTTCGAGTGTATCTCTTCATAAAATTGACATTTGCCTTTAACTTGGGCTTATTAAACGCAGAATTTTATTCTGCATTGTTTTGGAAAAATGTGGTTAACACAGAAACAAGTGAAATTGAGAATATTGACGAAAACTGTTTGAAACTTCTTTCACTTAGCACGCATATCTAAAGGTATTTAAAAAAATCACTTTTCATGACTACTTTGACCACGATCTTTTTAATTATGACAAAAAAATTGGTTAAAATCTTAATTAGTAGACGAAAATTGAGTAATGGTATGAATTTAGAAGCTACTATGATATGGAAGAACGCCGTCAACTTAAGTTAACGGTACTCTCTGTGCGATCAGACCCCGGGAAAGGGTCACGATAATCCTGAAAAATACCGTCAACTCAAACAAAAATAATATTTATTATTAATAACAATCGTAATTTGAATCATATTGAGTTATTTACTCATTAATTAATTGACTATTATTTAATATACTGTTTAATGTTAATCAATGTTTTCTCGGGTGAACCCGGTTTTTCATCATCAGCCACGGACTAAGTCAAGTGCCTGATGAGTGCTTGATTATTAGGTTATTCACTAATTGAATTAAATATTAGGACATAAATAATAATAAAAAAATAATAACGATTTTTAAATTATTATTTATTGTAAACTGAAATTTATATTTTTTCATTACATTGATTTTTGACTAAAAAAAGACAGCGATCGTATACAATTATGTGGCAAACCTTGGTAATTCATTAAATATTTGGAAAGAATTATAATTAAGGTTGTTGAATGCTGACTTCCAATTATTGTAATCTATTTCAATTTACGAGAAGAAATATAAATATTCAAAAGCATGTTTCAAGGTATGAAAAATATATAAAAAATCTGAACGAGTGCTTACATTTCAAATAAATAAATTTATTTTCAAATATATTTGCTATAAAACCAGAATTTTTTAAATCAGTAACTTTTTAATCTGAAAAAGTTTACAACTGAATAAATATAAATAATGTTTTCTTATTGGATAAATGTTTTCGCAGTTTTTTAATAGCAAGTAAATAGTTTTAATAATTATTTTGAAATTAATAATTTATAATTATCGGAATACGACGTTTCTCGAAGTAAAAACTTGTTTTCTGGCTCCTTAATATCACGGAAGAACGCCATTAACAGTGGTGTAACTACTGTACAGCAAAACCCCGCATTGCGGGGGGGGGGGGTCTCCTCCTGCGAGGGGCCTCCTAGGCTGAGCAGCAAAAATCTATTTAAGCTTTTATTTTTTATTTTATTAGAAAATTTTGTTTACTACTAAGCAATTTATAACCGGATCTTTTTCTTAAAATAAGACAATACTTTGAATGATATAACCTGCTCTTTTTTTTAAGGAAGCCTACTAAAAGAATTTGCAGGGGGCCTTCTCGTTTCTAGTTACGCTATTGGCCGGTAACGCGTTACGATGCTTTCCAAAATTATTTCAGCGCCGGAAAGCCATCGAATAATGTAGAGAATGCCGTTATCTCCGAGTTGAGGGTATTCTTGTGAGTTTTTCTCTGACGTATTCGACCGTCTGGTTCCTAATTCGCAAAGTTACGGTCTACCCTCTCGAGTTAATGGTACTCTTGCTGCATAATTCTCGACTTTTTTGAGTTAACGGTCTTTTGCGACAATTATGCAATAATTTTTTTATAGCATTAAAAGTTTTCAAAACTGGTTTACATAATTAGGTGTATGTTCCTTTCACGATTTTATTGATATAAAAAACTCATTTTTTGACTTTTTTAGTTAACGGTGTTCTTCCAAAATAGGGCAGTATTACCTTTCGTGCTATTTCTCGTACGACCAACCTCCTGAAATTCTGGTTAACAATTCCAGTTCCTGGAAAACTTTTCGTCGATAACTGGTATTTCAAGTTTCGATTTGACCTAATATTTTACTGCACTATTGACTATATGGAATCAAAACGAAATGATCAAATCTAAAGTCAACCAAAATCAACGTAAACGCATAAGAAAATGAAAAAAGGCTAATTATTTTCGAAATTACACACAAGTGAATAAAACAATACAATTTCCAACTTGAATAAAATATCCTGTTATACATAATTCATTAAAGACTTAATTAAATTCTTTCAAATTCAGCTAATTTAATACAGAATTCAGTGAGATTTCCACCCATGGAAAACAATTATTTAATTGAACCTCTCGCGATCAAAAGGAGATGCGCGTGGATTCATCCTGAAAAGTATTGTCCTGAAAGTCAATTTCAAAAATCGTTCAAATTTAAATTTTGAGGAGCAAAACATGTAGAGAATTTCAAGGCGCATCTTTTGTCCATTTGAAAAATTTGTAGGTTTTGTAGTTTTTGAAGCAATGGGTAAGAAGTAGATTTTTCGAAAACGAAAAATTTCAATCGTTTTACACTTCAACTCGCGCTAACTCAGCCATTTTTTAGTATTTTTTGATTTTATTAATACTCAATTACGTGTTTGAGTCTTTGGAAACTATTTAAGAAAACAAAACGTAAATATTTTGATAAACGGAAAAGTTATTATGTTTTTTCTGAGACTTTGCAGAAATAATGAATCTCAACCTTAAAGCGCTTCTTTTATCGAGCGAATTTCCAGCAACGAGAAACTTCCAATAAGAAAGTTGTTGATTAAGATTTAAAGAAGTTTTCTGGAAAGTTTTAGCTCAATCGGCTCAATGGTTAAAAAATTATGAATATTTTAAGCTGCAAGCGGCAATATTGACGCTGCCTTATGCATGTGCCACCTCGACTACGAGCGTGTTGCAATGAACGATATGAATTAAGGTCGAATCGGATACCAAAACAAATATCAACAACCGATTATGCTTCTCTTCTAGAATATACTATAAATAAAGCAAAGCACCAGTGAATGGATTATTGTTTAGAATAGCTGCAAAAAAATCATTTTTGAGATAGGTTTACCTTTGTTAATAACCTATTAATTTAAGAAAGAATCTTAAAATGAATCGGGGTAGAAAAAGAAATAGTCATGAAGAGTTATGGATTAAAAATAGGAAAAAATTGTAATAAAAATTTTAAATAAACTTTCATCATAAATGCAATATTTTACGTCCAGAGAGATCTTTCAAACCTATTGAATCCTGCTGTGAAGAAAAATTTTACCAAAAATTTTTAAGTCTTCAACAGGAAAAAGTACAGAAAAACTTTGAGGTTCTCGGGAAGTACTACATATAATACACAAAATTTGTATCTCAGTGGAATGATACGAGTAAAATGCAAGGATCCTATCGAAACGAATGCAGGTGAAAAAGAAGGGCGGTTAATTCATTGGATTGATTTTCTACTGACGGAGAAAATATATCAGTTTGCAAGAAATTGTTTTTGTGCTTTTCTGTGTTTGGACAAAAGATGAGTTGAAAATGTTCAAAAAAAGATTTTCAACAAGCAGCATTTAAAAAATTTGGCAGTAGTTGACGCGAAAGTCGTGTTAAATTGACGAAAACTTCAAAGAGATTGATTAAAGATCATTTTGAATCAATCTCACATCGTAATTCTGCCGTGGAAAACAAGAAAACCCGTAAATTACATTTGGAATTGGACACCTGAATCACATTTGTTTTCCACCAAAATATATTAGAAATAATTGCGAATCAAGTGCCAGATCCCAAGTGTAAGTTACGGGCTTTCTCTTGTTTTGCACAGCAGAGTTCACATTACAAACGAAATTCCAGTAATCTAAAATATTTTGAAAATCCTTAATTAAATCTTATAAAACTCTACAAATTGTCCACACAGTTTTAACTACGTTTAATATGTATTTTTTAATTTAATGTACATGTCCATGCTACGAGCGTGAGGTATTTGTTCCCTATTCTTGAGGGAATAGTAAAGAAGGGTGCAAACACTGTCTGCAATTTTATTCAATACCCGATATTAAAGGAATTTGATAGACAAATTCAACAGCATAACTCTATTTTCAGATTCATGTCGCGGACAAAATAAATTAACACAGTGTTTTGTTTTTTTGTTTTATTGGCAATTTATTGACAAAGTGAAATAAAATATGTGTTTCCGGTTCGAGGACATTGAAAATCTTATGCAGGATTTTCAAAAAAGTTCCAAGGGAAGAATGCGAAAACCAAAAAACTTCTAAATCAGTAAAGCGTTCGTTTTCAGTTTTCTTCCTGATGGAGAAGTGGTTATTTATAACAATTACGAATTGCGAAATCAAAACCCTTCTTTCTTCAAGCATATGCTTGAAATAGAAAATTTTTTGAAAAGTCCTGCACCTCGAATTGGATTAAAGGCGCCCAAAGTAAAGGATGTAAAAAATATCAATAATCATTTAAGCGCTAAAGGAAAAGAATTTTTCGGAAAGCATTTTTTGAAAGTAACAACTCAGAATCCAGATGCCAGAGAAAGTGAAGAGTGACGAGAATGATTGACAGTAGTTTTCAATAAAGTATTATTTTAATAATTTATTGTTGAAAATGTCTAATAAATAAATTATTTCAGTGATGATATCTTTAGTATTATTTTGGTATCCGGCTTGATCATCATATCGTCCGCTGCAACACATTCGTAGCCGAGTACGCACGTGCATAGGACTGCGTCAAGATTGCTGCTCGCAATTGAAAAAATTCATTATTTTTTTACCATTAGTCTGATTGACTTAAAACTTTACAGAAAACTTATTTGAAACTTAATCAACAACTTCCGTACTGGAAGTTTTCCGTTGCCTAAAATTCGCTTAATAAACAAAGCGTTTGAGGGTTGAAATTCATTATTTTTGCAAAGTCTCAAAAAAAGAATTTTTAACTTTTAGTTTATTGAAATATTTACGTTTTTTTTTTAAATATCTTCAGAAGACTCAAACACGTAATTTAGTATTAATAAAATCGAAAATTGGCTAAGTTAGCGCGATTTGAAGTGTAAAAAGATAAAAAAATTTTGTTTTCGAAAAATCTACTTCTTACCAATTACCTCAAAACTACAAAACCTACAAATTTTTGCAAGAGAGGAAAAAGATGCGCCTAAAAATTCGCTGCAAGTATCAGTCCTCAAAATTGAAATTTGAAAGATTTTTAAAATTGACTTTCAGGACAATAATTTGCAGGCGAATCCACGCGTGTCCCCTTTTGATCGCGAGAGGTTCAATTGCTTCCTCATAGAGAAAGCTGGAACGTTGCAGGGCGTTCAAATTGGCCCATAATGACTCAATAGCACAGGCCGACAAGATTCCAGAACCAGAAACTAAAGTATACTTTTCCGAAGGTTTTTGGTGCTCTGAACAAGAATCTGGTATCAGAATTGCTCCATCACGTCAGGTTTTCGAGATATCCTAAGCTAAAAGTGCGAAAATCGCGGTTTTTTACTATATTTGAGGTTATGTAGCAGAACGATTTTAACTTTTATTGCAAAATTACTGCCAGCATCTTAGAGTACAAG
>JAUMHM010000083.1:36509717-36524072 GCA_032362435.1 Melikaiella ostensackeni
TGGTTATGTTTTAGTTGTTGTTAAAACACAATTTTCGTTCATTATTTCACAATAAAGTTACTTTTGCAGTTTAAAGACTGTTGAATACATTTTATTTGATTCAATTCAATTTTGCATTGTAGAATTTTAGTTTTCCTCTATTGTATAACGCACACAAATGTGACATTCCTCCGTGCCTTTGCATTTTGTAAATTAAACTTCTCAATAAAAATGAAGTGATTTAGTAAATTCATGTGATAAATAAGTTCAAAACACATTGAGTATTAATTAGTAAGTATCCAGGTTTTTAAAAATTAGTTTGCAATCGACTTCGGCGAAGTAAAATGGAATGACCCTTATTTAACTTGTAATTAAATTAATTATAAAATTTGTCTGAGCAATACTTGCAAAATTAATTATAGCAATTGTATCCTTGATATTCAAGCCCGAATTCAGTAATAGAATTTCATCTAATTTTTTGTGTGTACAGTACACTTTTAGGCACTTTTTGTGTTCAAAATTAGTCACTTTTAGCTTATTAGTTCAAGTTAGCCACTTTTTACACTTTTTTCAAGTACATTAGTCCGTGGCAGCCCTGGCTTAAGTCTCTGTTTACAAAGTTTTATAGGCTTTTTTAAATTACATAATGAAATTTCTCTTTGAAGCCAATTTCAAAACTCATTGATCTGATTAAAAAGTTCGGTATCTGAATCCGAATATAGCAAAAAACTTCCGATAAAAAAAGAATTCACTTCGATGAATGGAGTATCTATTGTGAGCTTATAAATAACTTACGGCTTTCTAAAATTAAATTTAAGGCGAGTTGAAACGTGCCGTGACTTAATTTTTAAAATAAGTTGTAAATATATGAATATAAGTAAGTGAAGATCCTTTAATGTCATCATTTTGTGTAATAATTGATTTATTAAAAAAGAACAAATGGATAAATTTTTAGATTAATTATTCAATCATCTCAAATTAGTTGTTCCCGGATTTTAGCGAAATTAAGAGAGAAGTTAAACTGCTGAAGATAATTCTCTTGTCAAAAGAATAGTCACTGACCCACTAGAAAAATTAAGCTTTGATTTATTCTCGATTTAAAGTCAGGGACCTGACCGAAACTTTCATTCCATTTCGTTACTGGTAGAAAAAAATTCTTTTTTACTAAACTTTGATCTGCTATCTGAAGATTTGGATGAAATTATATAATATCTGAAATTACATAAATGACTGGATCGAAATTATTTTGTTTAAATGGCAGCAACGAAATGGAACGAAAGTTTCGGTCGGGTCACTGTTTAAAATACGCTTGAAGCTTCAATACGAAGTAACGTTGAATTGAAAGTGAATGAATTAGAAAAATTTGAATTGAAAGCGTTCCAAATTGAATAATTTCAAATTTAAATAATCTAGCAATCAATTGTTGAATACTAGAGGACATTGAAGTAACAATTTTGGATCGAGAATTAAAATACATCATTGAGGTATTGAGTTTTGAAATTTTTTTTCTGCAATGAAATTAAAAGCATTTAAAAATAAATAAAATTAAGCTTTAGTGAAAGGGATTTTTAGATACTGGAACTTCATTTACTTTGTGTTGATTTATTTTTGTAATGCAAATATTTCTAATTGAGGTTAAATAATTATGAATGTATTTTATGTTGTTATTTCAAAATCGCTGACATGATTTTTATTGATTTAGGGACGCAGAGGGAAAAACCATGGAACCTCCAATTTCTCGGTCTGACGCACGTCTCCCAAAAACCACTTCTATCATAGATGACTATGAAATCAGCAATCATGTCCTAGGCCTGGGAATTAATGGAAAAGTGGTGCAATGCTACGACAGGAAAACGAAGGAAAAATACGCTCTCAAGGTAAACAATTTATTTTAGAGCTGACTCCATTGTATACGTATGCTGAAGAATCAAGGAGGGAAAACATGAGTACATTGCCACTTCCTCTCTTTACTCTTTCAGAAAAATATTGAAGTCGAAGGGCATACTTTTTTTTAAAAGAACGAGTTTTATGTTTTTATTTTATCAGTACTTAGAATCAATTGGAAACCCGATTCGAATCATAACTTGAAAGCCTTTTAATTTAAATTAAAATGAATTCATATTGGAAAAAACCTACATTGTAAGGTCTTTGAGTTTTCAACTGAATATTGAAAGTATGTATTGCAAGTTCGAAGTCGTCCAATGTATATATTTTTTTGGAAGAATTTGAAATTGAACTCATTTAAGTTTAGGAACATTCAAACTGAATTCGAAGCAAATTCAAAATCATTCCAACAAGTTTAAATTTAAACAAAGTGAAGCGAAATTGTGGAAATTCCATTTACTCTTTTTCTTTCTCTTACCGAGAATCGAACTTTCGCTGATTGCAAAAAAAACTCCGCTTGACACTCGTTGAGTCGTGAGTAAAGAATAAAATGATTATAATTTATACTCTGAAGTATGATTAACACCGGATTTTCACATAAAAGGAGAGTTCGTGTGAAATTGATCTGACGCAAGAAGATTATCTAATTGAATGACAAATTATTGCTACAAGAGGAGTGTTAAAAATCTTCCTTGACAAAGTTGATTTCATCAAAAATTATTGATGAAAGAAGTTTATAATTAGGAAGTTAGATGATTTTTATTTTATTTTTTTCTGAAAAAAGTGAAATAGTTTTGGCTCTTATCGATATCGATACCTGAGCTGGAGTGGGATCACCGGCTAACGATGTCCAAGCGGGACCAGACCACGAGTCATCTCCTATTTATACCCAATGATTTCTCACACGGTGATTCCGAGCCGAGTGTACGGTTCACCGCAAAGTATGAGTATCAGACACGCAATTCGTAATATTGACGTGAAACTTTGACTATTAGTCAAACATCTTATTATCTGTGGGTTGATTTAGAACACATCCATTCAGATTATTCCATTTTTCAAAAAAGAAAAAGGTATTAATCTAAAACAATAACACATTTCTAAAAATTGCTAACTTACTCAAATTTGTATACTAAATTTAAATGAGAGTAGATATCTTTTCGTAAAATGAGTTAATCATTAATACCTCAATTAAAAGAAATCTTAATAGTATTCATAGGCAACCCTGCCTGTCCTAAACATTTTTTTGTTACCACGAAAACAACGAAGATATTTAGAGTTTAATCTTTGAACTCCTTCCGGGAGTGCCAGATTTCATCCAATTGCATTAAATTTTTTTAGGGATTTTTTTTGTAAAAAGGAACAAGAATTTCCAAGAGCACATTGCATTTTTAAAACTTTGCGATTTTTGAACTACCCTAGTGACTTTGTCCTCTTTGTCACCCACTTTGTTCGAGTTTTTGTCCGGGTTTTTGAAGGTATAGGATTTTTTTGTTTTTTAATATAAAAAAATATTGTCTGAGTGAAGTCTAGTGGTTTTCTTCAAAAATGTTTGTCGAATGAAAAATACTTTTATAATTTCATGTTTTAATGATTTCTTTTCATTTCTGTAAGTGGTAAGCCGAATTTTGTGTTATAAAAAGATGGATAAATTTTACTTCCTTGAAATTACTGTTTCAAAACTCAAAGTGACAAAAAATTATAAAAAAAACCCGGGCCTAAAGTGTTGCGTAGTCTGACACATTTTGTGTAGTCCGGATTTAAAAGCGTGGAGTGGAAAATTAACTTTATTTTCTAAGCAAAATTTCCAGTTTTCAAAGCTATCATTTCAAAAGTATTCATTGATCTATAAATTATCAAAATTCCTACGTATTTATCGCAGGCTTAACAGTTTTTGCTCTATTCCCATCTTTCCCAGTTTTTCTCGATTTTCCACTTAAATCCGAACTGAATTAATAGAACCCAATAAGTAAATCCAACTATTTTTGGTTAAAAGTTCATCCTTTTCGGTTGATAAGTCTACTATAATATTTTTGGTTGAGAATTCATTTTTTTTTGTTAAAAATTTAATTATTTGGTTGAAAATGTAACGTTTTTGTTAAAAAATCATCCTTTTTGGTAAACAATTGAATTTTTCTGTTGAAATTTGTCTTTTTGAATTCCAAATTCAACTATTTTGGTAAGAAATTCAAATATTTGGTTGAAAATGAACTTTTTTGTTGAAAATTCAACGGTTTTATAGATGATTCGTGTTTTTTGGGTTGAAAATTTAACAATTTGTTCAAGTTTTTTTTTCTCCTTGGCTGAAAAATCTTTCCTGATTGAGAATTCAACAATTCTTTTGAAATCACTTTCTTTTTAATTGAATTCAACTGTTTTTGATTTAAAATTAAAACTTTTTTGGTTGATATATCAACTATTACATTTTTTGTTCAAAATTCATTTCTTTGTTGAAAATTAATTTTTTTAGCTGAAAATTAAATTATTCTGTTTTTGGATGAAGATTCATCTTTTTTAGTTGAAAAGTCAACTGTTTGGTTGAAATATCAACTATTACATTTTTTGTTGAAAATTAATTTCTTTGTTGAAAATTAATTTTTCAAACTGAAAATGAAATTATTTTGTTTTTGGATGAAAATTCATCTTTTTTAGTCGAAAATTCAACTGTTTGGTTGAGAATTCATGTATTTAAAAGTTTTTTTCTAATTAAAATTAAAATAATACATTTAAAACATATTTAAAAGTTTTAATATTTTATAGAAAATTCGTCTTTTAATTGAAAATTCAACAATTTGGTTGAAATTTTTTTTACAGAAAACTTTTTTGGTTGAAAATTTATCTTTTTTGGTTAAAAATAACCTGTTTTAGTGGAAATTTGATATTTTTTGGTTAAAAATGCAACTGATTGGTTGAAAATCAGTCTGTTTTGGTTAAGGATTCAACCATTTTTTTGAAAATTCGTCTTGTTTGGTTACAAATTCAAATACTTAGTTGAAAGTTGAACTACTTCGTTCAAAATTCATCTTTTTGGTTAAAAATTGATCATTTTAGTTGAAAATTCCTCTCTTTGGTTGAGAATTTAACTATTTGGTTGAAAATTCGTCTTTTATGGTAGAAATTTAATCCTCCTGGTTGAAAATTCATCTTTTTGATTCAAAATTCAACTATTAAAGTAAAAATTCATCTATTTTGTTAAAAATATAATTTTTCACTTGAAATTTTAGGATTTTAGGATGCTCTTGTAAGTGGGGTGGAGGGGTTATACAAAAGTTGTGTCGTCCAAAATTTTAAACATTTTTGGCCCTGTAAAATGTTCATTTTAAAACTTTGAAGTATATGTGAGGATGGTTCATATATTTTCCTTTTCAAGATTATTTTCCAATTTCTCCAATTTATTTTTACCCTCATTTTTTTCTTATAGCGTTGTAAAATAATAAAGCGCAAAAACTTTTTATTGTATGTATTTCAAAAAATGACGTTTCAATTTAATGTTTTTAAGAAAAGTAGGATTACAATTTTAGTCCTACTTTTTTCGTCTTTTTTGAAGCCCTATGTCCTACTTTTTCCTCTTTTTTAAAGTCCAATTGTCCTACATTTTGAAAATCAAAAAAATTCTGGTCATTTCCCGCTTTACAGGAACATTCCTAATTCCAATTTTTTTGAGTGACATAAATCTAATCTAAATCTAATTAATAATACCGAGTTTCAAAAATTAAAAACAAAAGTCCTTTAACTTGTAATTCAACCCAGTATAGAAAATTTCCTAATAAGTGTTCCACTTTTAAAGCATTTAAATTGGGTTTTCATGTCTGTAATGCATACAAAGAAATTCCAAATTTAACTATTTAAATTTGACAAAATTAACTAAATAAAAATGGGTTGAGTAAGAGTACTTAAAGTGAAACTGATGACTCAGAGTTTCAGATACATCAACCTGAAGTTTTCGGTTCGAGGTCATCAACCTAACAAGAATAATTATAAACACTTTTTAAATTATATGCTAAGTCCCAAAAATCATATTATACTGTCTGCTAAAGCTAAAAATAAATTATAATTACATCATTATTATTCTTTCATCTTTCATGAGTTATTCAAGAAATTATTTTTATCAGCTATAACAATTTCAGATATTTTAATTACTACTAATGTCAGTCATTTATTTATTTTGATTTGTTTATATAGCCTCCACTTTATTTTAATGTTAGTTGTCATATCTGATGTCTCTCTTGTTTCTATTTTCAATTTTTATGCTAATTATTATTCTCGAGTGATCTTAGTTTGCATTGCCAGGGATTTATCTGTGTTTTTCCTTCTGTTCATTCATAACTAGCATTTGTATCTGCCAACTCAATATCATTGCCTCGAATCTCGTTACTGGTAATCGACGAATGTAATTGAGGAACATCAACTTTTCTCGCTCTGACAAGGAAAAGTGCTTCCTATTTTTATTTACCACAAAAAAATTAGATAATTATCATAGTTTCATAATGGATTTCTATTGGGGGTTTCATTTTTGTCGAATGAAATTTATAAAATCCTTTCATTTTCTTTTTGTGACTCCATGATTACTGTATTTTCATTTTTAATAAATATATGCTTGAAATATTGATAAACCATATTTTTATAGTGTATTTTATTTTTATAGAATTCATGTCCAAACCTATATTGTCTCCTCTCTTAACTTAATGTTCTCCGGGAAGGGATAATTACAATAATGTAGAATGTGTTAGTTAGGATGGTCCAAAAAACGTTTTTCGAGCTAGAGGGCAACACACCCCCCTCCCCCCAAAAAAGTTTCCATTTCCGGAGAAAGAAAATCCGTTTTTTTTTCGAAATTCCAATATTAACACGTGCCATCGGGCACTTGGAAATCCCATATATTTAACATGGGAAAATTTTGGATTTTCGAAAAATTGGACTGATACATCAGGGTTTAATCGAAAGTTGCCTTATTCAGGGATTGAAGAGGAGTGTCTACGGAATGAAACCGTATCGATAACTTTAATTTTTAACACCCAATTACTCCCCCCCCCCCCCCCACAACGCCTCAAATATGACCCAAAAAATCAAAAAACTACATTTTTACGTATTATTGTTAATTTTCAGCATTTTCTGCCGTCTTTTTTTATGCAAATAAATACTAATGGACAATTTGAATATCTTTCATGACTTTTTAAACAAGTTTTAATTGTTTAAATAAATTTAATTTATTTAAACAATTATTTTTTTCCAAACAGTGTAAAAAATAATCGTATTTTTTGAATGAAATGTAATAGTTGGTCATTGTTTGGAATAGTAAATTTAAAAAAATACATGATGTGATTATTTAAACAATTAATTATTGCTTATTTGCAAAATTTCTAAAAATCGAGCCAGAGATGTCCATTTTTTTTCTCAAATTGGTATCCTATGCTATTTATTGTTGAACAATTACATGTTTTAAACAAAATTTACTACAATGACCAACTATTACATTTCATTCAGAAAATACGATTATTTTTTACATTCTTTGGGAAGAAAAATTGTTTAATTAAGTTACATTTATTTAAAGAATTAAAAATTGTTTAACAATTTATGGGGGATATTAAAATTGTCCATTTGTAATTATTTGTATTAAAAAAGATGGCAGAAAGTGCTGAAAATTAAGAATAATGCGTAAAAATGTAGTTTTTTTATTTTTGGGTCATATTTGGGGCGTTGTGGGGGAGGGGGGGGGGTAAATAGAAGTTATTAATATGGTTTTATTCCGTAAACACTCCTCTTCAATCCCTGAAAAATTTGGCAACTTTCGATCAAACCCTGAAGTATCAGTCCAATTTTTCGAAATTAACAAATTTTCCCATTTTAAATATATGGGATTTTCAAGTGCCCGGTGGCACGTGTTAATATTGGAATTTCGAAAAAAAAACAGATTTTCGTTCTCCGGAAATGGAAACTTTTGAAGGGGGGTGTCTTGCCCTCTAGAGTGAAAAAAAATTTTGCAATGCATTTTTGGGCCACCCTAGACTATTAATGTCTTAATTAATTTCAATTTACGACTTAACAATTTATTATTATGAATTTATGTGTACAATATTTGTGCCAAAAAATGAAATTTATTTGCTAGTAGGAATTTTCAGTTGTGTCGCAAAGTAATTAAAATTATAATACTAATTAACCTCCTTGAAAATAAATTGCTTTCATGTACCTATGAATATTTATTTATCACAAAAATAATGTTCATTTCAAACATATAGTTCAGATTTGCATTAAATTCATTTAATTAATTGATCGAAAATATCAAATTCTTTCAAGATTTTAATATTGTTTTGACTTTGGATTATTTAAGTAGGTTTGTGTTTGCAAATTTTTGAGAGCTGTGAAATGAAAAGCATCTGTCAAGATATTTATAACTTTTCAACCAAAAATCTCACTAGGAGTGCGAGTTATGCACTCGCTCTTCCTCATGGTGAATCATCCTTACATTATGAGTATTTCAGAATGAGGGTTTCCCCTTCTAGATTCGAGGATAAATTTTAAGAAACTTGTGGGTCATTGGGCTTTTATTCCTCATGGAAAGTATATCTAGCTTTTGAATTAAAATTAACTCAGAACGTAATTCTGCCATTTTTTAATTATTTAAAAATTATTTTTTGTTATTAAAATGTATTAACTTGTTTATTACTACTAAGAAAATCGAACATGACTCAACACTTATTGGGGAAATCCGGAATTTTTCATTATATTACTAGAATATGCAGAAAACCTTCGAAAGTTTTTTATTTGAAATGCATCGTGCAATGGAAATAAATTCTGAAGACTTTACCGGAAGCAAATCTGAAGTCAGTTTAATGAAATCGAAGGCCTTTCAAGAAATATATATTTCTACAGTTTTATTTACGCGTCATTTCTTCTATTGAAACTATTTGTCAGTGAATATTCAAGAATTTACAACATTTAATCTTTTTCAAAATTGTTTAATTTGGACCCTTTTCAAATTTACAATTATTCATGCCTGAATATCTGATTCAAAAATTCTTTTGTCCAATTATGGTATTAAATTGTTAACCGTGAATGATTTGCACTGACACTGTTTATTTAGAGTATCTCAAAGGTTTTGATTTTTAATTTCCAGTTTTCAATGCTTGGTAATGAAATATATAAGTTTCAACTTTATTGCTGAAATTGTTTAACTTTGAAGGTCTCAAAATAAAAACTCTGCAATTTTGATGTTTTTTTTACAGGTGTTGTTTTTTAATTGTATATTCTGTAGAGATTGTCTTATTCTCAACGTTCAGAATTTAACGTTTTTCAAAAACATTTCATAGAGGATTTCCAATTTGAAGTTTCAATATTGTGCTTTAATTTGCAGTTCGGTTTCGAATACTTTCAATTTAAAATTTTCTATTAAAAAATTTTTAATCGTGAATATTTTTAAACCGAAGTTGTAAAAAATTTGAACCATAACGTGATTAGAATTGCATAATCTCAAATTTAAACTTGAATAATGATAAAAAATTGATAATAATTTATTAAAATTTTCAAATCGAATTTTGAAATATTTGCAATTGTAATTTTAAAGTGAAGCTTGTATAGTTAAGAAGTATCAATTTGAAAGCTTTTGAAATTAAATAATTTCAAATTTTGAGTGAAAGTTTGTAAATATTCAAATTGCGACGTTATAAAATGAATAATATTAATTGTTTAGTACTCAGAAATGGACAATTTTAAGCACGTCAAGTTTTAAAATATGTTTAGTTTGGAATACTTTGAAACATAAAATGAGTCTGTTAAATGTGTAATTCTAAATATTTTTAATTTGAAAGGCTTCATATTAAAAATTCTTTCGAGTTTTAATGTTTTAATTTCTTGATTTAAAAGCTTCAAATTTACAATATTCCACTTTGTATACCATAATATAATTTGTAGTTCAATTTTGAAGGCTTGAATATGTAAATTTGAAAAATTATTTTCAAACCACATTTTTACCGTCTCATAAATATAGAATTATTTCATATTATAGATTCTAATTCAATAATAAATTCCATCTTTTATTGAAAGTCAGAAATACGATAAAGTGCAAAATTGTTTATTTTTCATGTGTGTATTTTGGAAAATCCGTTTCCGATGAAGTATTTGAAGTGATTGATTTCCGGGTATGATCTATTGTAATGGGCAATCAAAAACAGTTTGCTCAGGATTTGCAATGTTTGCATGAGGCAAATTGCTTCGGATTACATTTCTTTTTGTCAGCTCTAATAATTCCTTTACGACTTGGCACGTGATGCACAGGGCTGACACAGACTAATGTGCTTGAAAAAAGTGCAAAAAGTGACTAATTTAAGATAAAAAACAACTTAAAGTGACTTTTTTGAAAACAAAAAGTTACTAAAAGCGACTACTGTTCACACAAAAATTAGATGAAATTCTATTGCTGAATTCAGGGTTGAATAACAAGGTTACAATTGCTATAACTAATTTTTCAAGTAATGTTCAGACAAACTGTATGATTAATTTTATTGCAAGCTCAATAAGGGTCATTCCATTTTATTTCGCCGAAGTCGATTGCGGATTAATTTTTAAAAATTGGGATACTTACTAATTAACACTTAATGTTTTCTGAACTTTTTTATCACATAAATGTACTAAATTACTTCATTTTTATTTGGAAATTTAATTTACAAAATGTGAAAACACAGAAAAATGTCACATTTGTGTTCTTCATGTACAAGTTACTAAATTTATTTTTGATTTACTTACCGTATAATATATACAAATAAATAGTGAAAAAGTCGATAAAAAAATTATCTTAATGATTTACGCTTTGTCCTATAAAGAAATGTTTAACGGTAATTTTATTTGACTTTTTTTCTTATCTCGCGTCGTTTGGCTCAAAAATTAAAATACTTCAATACCGTTTTCCATACTTAAAAAGAAACTATGCCTCCTACCAAAAAATGTTCAGAGGAAAGCTTCCAGGTCTTCGGAAAAGCAACAATTTTGATATCTTAACTTTTTTCCATATCGCATTATTTGGCTCAAAATTTTAATTTTCGATTTTTCAAGAAAATTCAAAAAGTTGTTATGACATTTTTGTAGGGCTTTCAAAAAGTAACGTTTTTCTTATTCTGACTTTTTATTCATATCGTGCATTGTTTGGCTTCAAATTTTCATTTTCGTTTTTTTTTTTTTAATTTTGTCATATTTTGACATATATCTTGTGTTCGCAAATCCACGTTGAAGCTTAAAATAACGTTAAATAGCGAATTTTTTGTTATTTTGGTACGAAATAAATTCTTTAATAGATAAAAAGGGTGATGAAAATTAGGGTTTATAACTATAATTATCCTCCGAAAACTATGTATGCAGCATTAGCTAAATCCAGCTACATCGTAAATTGTTATTAAAGTTTGAAAAAAGGAGAAAAATCACGTTTTTACTTGATTAAATGATACTTTTATTATTGGTAACGATTTCTCATTGACGGAAAGTTGAAACTTATTCCTATAATTATCCTCCGAAAGCTACACAGCAATAAACAAATTCTTATACATCGTAAATTGTCATTAAATTCAAATAAATTATGTAAGATCATGACTTTTGACTAGTAGATGTTACTTTTATAAATGATTTATATTTTTAGAAAACAGTTGACTTTTAAACCCAAAAACATGAATTTTCAACCTGAAAAGTCTAATTGAAAGACAAAAAAAATTTTATTCAAGGAAAATGAATTTTCAACCAAAGAAAATTAGTTTTCTACCATAAAAGATGAATTTTCAACCCAAAAAGATGAATCTTCTAGAAGGAAGTTGAATTTCCAACCCTAAAAATTTTAATTTTCACCAAAAAAGTTTTTTCTACCAAGAAAAAAGAACTTTTAAACAAAAAAAAAACATAATTTTCAACCAAACAGTTGCTTTTACAACCAAATAGTTGCTTTTCAAGCAAAAGAGACGAATTTTGTAGAAGACTATTAATTTTTCAACCTGAAATGCTTCATTCTCAACCAAGAAAGATGAATTTTCCTACCATAAAAGATGAACTTTAAACGTAATAATTGAATTTTCAACCTGCAAATATGAATTTTCAAAACAAAAACAATTTCAAACAGACATTTGTATTCACAAACAAACAGTTGAATTTTCATGTCAAGAAGACCAATTTTTTAGAAGATAGTTGAATTTTCAACAAGAAAATTATTTTCAACTGAGAAAGATGAATTTTTTACTAAAAAACCATGACTTTTCTACCCGAAAATATGTATTTAAAAAAATAATAATTTTCAACCAAATAGTTAAATTTTCAAAACAAGTAGACGAATTTTTTTGATGACAATTACATTTTCAAGCTGAAAAGTTGAATGCTCAACCAAAAAAATGAATTTTTATCAAAGTACATAGTTCCATAAGCAATAAATTTTCAACGATAAATGTAATAGTTGATATTTCTACCAAAAAGAAAATTCAAATTTCAAACCAAAAAAGTTTAATTCAACTAAAAACGACGAATTTTGCACGAAATAGTTAATTTTTAGCCAAATAGTTGAACTTTCAACAAAATAGTTGAATCCTCAACCAAAACAAATTAATTTTCAACCACAAAAATGAGGAAAATGATTTTTCAATAAAGTAGTTCCACTTTAAAGCAAGTAGTTGATTTTTTAAGCAAAAACGATGATATCTCATCGAAAAATGTTATAGTTGATATTTTAACCAAGAAAGATTCATATTTTGAATAAAAAAAAACAGTTGTATTCAACAAAAAAGTTAAATTTTCCACAAAATAGTTCAGTTTCAGCCAAACAGTTGAATTTTCAACCTTATACTTGAATTTTCTACCAAACTGTTGATTTTTTAACCTCAAAATATCAATTTTCAGCAAGAAACTTAATTTTTAAGCAAATAGTTTTAGTTTCAACAAAAAAGATGCACTTTCTACCAAAAGAAGTGAATTTTCAAATCAAAAAGGCGAATTTTTAACACAAGAGTTGAATTTTCGACCAAGAAAAATTTTTCGGTGAAAAAAGAAAAAAATTCAACCAAATTGTTGAATTTTCAAGCCAAATAAACGAATTTTCTCCAAAAATTTGCATTATAACCAAAAAAATTGAATTTCTACCAAAAGAGATACATTTTTAAACCAAAAAGACAAATTTTCAATAAAAATAGTTCATTTTCGACGAAACAGTTGCATTTGTAACCAAAAAAGATGAAATTTCTACCAAAAGAGATGAATTTTCAAACCAAAAAGACGAATTTTCAACAAAGCAGTTGAATTTTCTACCCGAAAATATGAATTCACAACAAAATAGTTACTTTTCAACCAGATAGCTGAATTTTCTACTAAATAGTTGAAATTTTAATTAAAAAATAATTCCAAATAAATGTTAATAAAAATAAAAATATTAAAAATTTAACCATTCAAAAGTGGATACTAAATTTGGGTTATTCAAGTATTTTGTAATGGTTTGAATTTGAAGAGGTGTAGGGTCCATTGCTTTAAAAAATGCAGTACTTGATACTCGAATGGCCCCTTATTAAGAAAAATGATACCTGGAAAAAATCTGCATTTGTCAGGGAATTTTTTTCCAGGATTTGAGTAGACACCCTGAAATTTAGGTTTTTAGTTTTTAAACGTATTTTTAAAATCAATTTTGGGATATATTTTCAAATAGATATGATATTTTGAATGTATCCTTTGACGCATAAAGCTGGCTTGTGAATAGTTGTAACTGAAAATTATTCATATAAGTAGTAAATATGAACTTTTTTTAAAAATGATTTAGTTGTAGCTTCTGAGCAAGTAGTTAAGTTTGAAGACAATTCGCAAAAGTCTCATGTTTGGAATCGTTCCAACCTTGATCAGTGATAATTGCCATTAAATTGCATGGCTGCTAAAGAGACGTCAGTATACGCAATGATGCTGTCACTATTAATTTTCTTGACGATTCGCAGATCAAACTATTAGTTGAAATGTTTAAAACTTTAGTGATTTAGTAACCTACAGAATAAAAAGTCTTTTTTATTCTTTTAAATCTGAAATATTATTTAATAAGTTATTCTTCATTTTTATATTTTCCGGGTGGCCGCTGGACCGGGAAACCGGGAAATAAGCGGAAATTTTTTGAGACCGGGAAAAACCTGAAAATGACAGTGAATTATTTTTTGACTGGGAATTTTACAAATTTTGAACAGAAAAATCTTCACAATCACTTGAAATATCACAAATTTCATATCACACGATATAATGCAATCAACTTTTTCAATGATGAAATCATTCAATTTACATTGTAATTCTAAAATATTTTATTTTTAAAATTTTCTGTTTCAGGTCTTCATTTTTAATTGTACATTTTCAATTTAAAGAATTTCAAAATGCAGTTTGGAAGACTTGAAGAATTAAAAATTAAAAGCGTTTGAAATTGAAAATTTTTGATAAAAACGTTTTCAAGTTGATCATCTGTAAATATAAATTAATTAATGATTTTACAAGACGATTCTGAATCTGTTCAAA
>JAUMHM010000083.1:36526123-36537520 GCA_032362435.1 Melikaiella ostensackeni
AGGTTTAGACCGCAGACCCTTCAATTGTATTTAATAAGCATGACTGAAAATATTTGAAAGAATTACGTAACATAGGTGGGGGGGGGGTCAAACGATTGTGTTACTGCTTGTTAAGTTAAATAAGTCCAACAGAAAATTTTCAATAGTCAACCAATTTTTAATTTAAACGTCCGCATTTGTATATTGTATATGGTTTGAAATCTAAATCGTTCAAAATTCTAGATTTTCAAATTGAACAATTTTTATTTTGATACCTATAACTTAACTAATTTCAGTATGTACTGAAAGCACTTAAAATTGAAAATTAATCAATTCGATCATTTAAAAATTGACCAATTTCAAACTGAAAGCGTTCAAATTTGAATAATTTTGAGTTTGAATTGCTTAAAGTTCAATTTCAAATTTAAGAAAATCTTATTTTGTATTTATAGTAAGTATAGTAGTATTTATTTAATTTATAGTAGTATTTATAACAATAAGATAAAAACTACTTTCTTTTTTTAGTTCTTGGACAAACTTTTATTTGATTGGTATCTCTTGTAAAATTGCTGACACTCAATATAAAATGAACACCTGAGTTAAGTAAAATTAGTGTCGGCATACAAAGATAGTTCGTAAAATGACTTCATAATTATTTTAAGCAAATGTGCGGACAACTGCTTTACTTATATGTCATATTAATTTTTTTTTCATCAGATTGAAATTTAAAATTAAAGCATTTTCAGTTCGCAGCTTTGAAAATGAACATTTTTTAAATCGTGAGAATAAGGAATGTATAAATAAGAAGCTGTAAACGTTTACATTTACATTTGAACAATTTATTTATTGATATTTTGGAAAAGTGAAAATATTTTTGTATAAAACATTAGAAATTATAAGTGTTCAGTTTGTACATTTTTAAATATTGTAGTCTTAAAAAATGAACAATTTCGTATTTAAAAAATCAAAATTATACTATTTCAAATTTAATGTACTTAAAATAACCAAAATTCTTCAAAATTACAAATTTTTACATTTCTAAATAGAAACATTTTTTATTTGAAAATTGAACAATTTATTTAAAATTGTAAGCATTCGAAATTAAATTTTTTTTTTAATTTGTGAGTTTAATAATTTTTTATTATGGTAACGTGCAAACGTGAAAAACTTTATATAGAAACGTTAGAATTCGTACAATTTTTAAATATTGTACTTTATAAAGCGAAGAATAATTTAATTTTTACTAAATGTTTACTGCATAATTTTATATTCTGTTTTAATTATTGTGACATAATTTCTCCTCTTCAATAATTATTGTATCTTAATTATTATTACCAACGGAATGAATTATTAATATTTTTAATTTGCAGGTCTTACATGATTGTGTAAAAGCAAGAAGGGAAGTCGAGTTACACTGGAGAGCTTCAAATTGTAGACACATTGTTCATATTAAAGACGTATACGAAAATTCGTATAGTGGAAACAAATGTTTGCTTGTTGTCATGGAATGGTAAGTTCATATTACGTAAGAGGCCGTCCATAAACTACGTCACCTTTAACCAAACAGTTGAATTGACAATCAAATACGTAGTTGAATTTTCAACCAAGAAAGATGACTTTTTTACTTTAAAACATGATGTCTCAATCCAAAAGGACAAATTTTCAACAAAGTAGTTTAATTTTTAACCAAATAGTTGAATTTTCAAGCCAAAAAGACGAATATTTTAGAAGGCAATTGAATTTTCAACTCGTAAAGTTTATTTTTCCATAAAAAAGTTCATTTTCAACAATGAAAGATCAATTTTCAACCAAGAAAGATGACTTCTTTACCACAAAAGATGAATTTTCTATTCAAAAACACGAATTTTCCACAAAACAGTTGAATTTTCAATAAAAAAAGATGACTTTAACAAAATGGTTGAATTTTCAAAAAAATAAATTAACTTTCTCAATAAAATAGTTCAATTTTCAACCAAGAAGATTAATTTCCTACCAAAAGACGGTTTAAAAAAAAATACATAAATTTTCAATCAAATAGTTGAATCCTCAACCAAATAGATGAATTTTCAACAAACAGAATTGATTTTTTACCCAAAAAGACGAATTTTCAAGAAAAAATATTAATTTTAAACAAAATTGTTGAATTTTGAAGCAAAAAGACGAATTATATATCTACACAACAGTTGAATTTTCAACCCAAAAATATGATTTTTCAACAAAAAAGTAAATTTTCTATCAAATACCTAGTTTATTATTCCAATAAATAGTTTAATTTCGAACTAAATAGCTGAATTTTCTACCAAAATAGTACACAGTAGTTCAACGTTAAACCAAACACTTGATTTTTTATCCAAAAAAGATGAATTCTCATTGAAACATGTAATAATTAATATTTCAACCCAAAAAGATTTTGATTAGAAATTAAATACAGTTGAATTGAACCAAAAAGACGAATTATTTTCAACAAAATACACCAATTTTCAACCGAATATATGAATTTTCAACTAGAAAAGATCAATTTTCAATTGAAAATGTCAATTTTTAACTAAAAATGGAATAGTTAAATTATCAGTTAAAAAAATTAATTATCAACAAAAAAACAACTTTTCAATAAAATAGTTAAATTGTCAATCAAAGAGATGAAGTTTCAACTAAAATGATGAGTCTTAAAAAAAATGAATTTTCAACACAGGAGTTCAACGTTTAACCAAATCGTTGAATTTTCAACCGAAAAGATTATTTTGAACCAAGAAGATTAATTTTCAACCAAATAGTTAAATTTTCAACTAAAAAAAGAACATTTTCAACCAGATAGTTGAATTTTTAACTGAATGATACATTTTCAACCAAAAATGGAATCGTTAAATTTCCTATTAAAAAATTCAATATTAACCAAAAATGAGACGATTTTGAACATAGTAGTTACATTTTCAACCAAAGAGATGAAGTTTTAACCGAAAAGATTGTTTTTAAAGCAAGAAGATTAATTTTCAGCTAAAAAAGGTAAATTTTTAACCACATAGTTGAATTTTTAATACAAAAGATCAATTTTCAACCAAAAATGGAATAGTTAAATTTTCGATTAAAAAAATTAATTTTCAACCGAAAGTGAAACGAATTTTCAATACAATAGTTACATTTTAAACCAAAGAGATGAATCTTCAACAAAAAAAATGAATTTTCAACAAAGTAGTTCAACTTTCAAGTTCAGCCAAGTAGTTGTTGTTTTCCCTGACTCAATCCGGTTCAATCCAAAATTCCAATCCGAATCAATCTGAACCAAATTTTTAATCTGAATGAATTCGAATCAATCCGAAATCGAATTGATAAATACTGAATAAATCCGAATGAATTCGAATGAGTCAGATATCAGATTCAATCGGATTCATTCGGATTGAAAATTGGTTAAGGCCAATCCGAGTTCGGATTAATTCGGATAGAAGCGGATTGAGCCGGATTAATTTTTAGCCGATTTGAATCGAAAAAAATTGAGTACTTTTTTTTGGATTGATTCGGATTGGTTCGGAATGATTCGGAATGAATTCCTATTCGAAACTTTCGCCAGGGCTGACCAAAAAAGATGCTTTTTTGACAAAATAATTAAATGGTCGTTAATGGTCTGGAAGTTGTCGATATTTCAATTTTCCATAATTTTTTGGATCTTCCCAGACGTGAAAGAAAAAAAGACAATAACATCTCATACAGTCTATTTTGTGAACAAGATAGTTGTATTCTCATAAAAATAATTGAATTTTCAACCGAACAGTTCGAATTTGAGCGAAAAAACAAGAAAAGGGGGAAAGAGGGGAAGTTTCTTAAAAACAGGGGCAAAAAGAAACTTATGTTATTATTTAACTGTACCGTTGCAGGGCTATCTTTCGCAAAATTCGCAAACTTTGTTAGAATTTATCATCAGGAAGCGTACCAAAAGTTATCTAGGTTTGTAACGTTACTTCAACTGAACCCCCGCCCCCTTCCCTTGTTACCAACTGTAATTTTTTGAGCAACCCCTCCCCCCATCCCTCTAATTGGTAACGTAGTTTATGGACGCTCCCCAAGGTATATAATGAAAGATCTAATTATTGTATTGGTAATAAAGAAACCGAACAAATTTTTGAACGGAAACCAATTCCTATTAGAACTTAAAATTATTCTTCTGTTAATTGTCTTTAGAATTATTCTAAAAGAATTTTAATCATATCTGATTCTTATTTACTTGAATTTTTATAGATCTTTTATTTTATTCTAATTCTAAATAAAAACGATAGTAAAGAATAAGTTCTAATCAAATTTAAATAAATAAAAAAAAGTTTTTAATTAAAAAAGACATTAAAAAAAGATTTATTCATCTTTCCAGTATGGAAGGTGGAGAACTTTTTCAGAGGATACAAGACAGACAGGATGGACAAGATGGCGCCTTTACGGAAAGGGGTAAATAATTGATGTTAAAAAGTGAAGAATCCAACTGAATATAATTAAATTAATATACAATTTTCGGTATTTTTTACAGAAGCAGCACAAATAATGTACGAGATTTGTGTGGCAGTGAAACACCTTCACGACATGAATATAGCCCATCGTGATCTCAAACCAGAAAACCTGTTGTATTCCAAACCAGGTGAGTGAACTTATTATAGTGACTGCATTTATTTTTATATTATCATATAATTCAAAAGAAAAATATTTGAATGAAACAATGAATCAGCACCAGCAGGTTAGTCAATAGTCAACTTTCTTATATAAAATACTTTCTATATGTGGGTTGATTTAGAACCAATCTAGTCAGATTATTCCATTTTTTTTAAAAAAAAGGGAATAATCCAAACCAATAACACATTTTTAAAGAACTGCTAACTTCATCAAAATTTCTAAATATATTTAAGTTAAATAGATATCTTTTAGTAAATTAAGTTAATCATTAAAACCTCAATTTAAAGAAATCTTAATTATTCATAGGCCACCCTGCAGATCGTAACCAATCTTTGCTTAATGTCTTTTTCTTTTTTTTAAATTTCTTAAAGATCGAAATAAAATCTATTTACTTATGAAAATTTTTTGTATACTGAAGAAGAACACCCAATCAGTTCACAATTTAAAAATAAACTTTGAGACTACCAGCTTTTTCGGCTCATTAGAGATAGATTGCTGTGTACATTTATTGTACATCTGTCTCTAATGAGCCGAAAAAGCAGTTAGTCTCAAAGTCTATTTTTAAATTGTAAATTTTTTGGGTGTTCTTCTTTAGTAGACAAAAAATTTGCATAAGTAAATAGATTTTATTTCGATCTTTAAGAAATACTTTCTATATTTTTATCAACTTTAAAATACTAAATACCTAATCAGGGTGTCTACCTGACCGGGAATTTGGGAAAACCAGGAAATGACCGAGAATTTGATTCATGGGCCGGGATTTTTATTTGGAATGTACTTATATGCATATTAAAAGTAGTTTCATATATTTTATTACACAAATTCTGAGTCGGAACAGGGAATAAATTAAATAAATATTTTTAAAATCACGTAAAGAATTACAATTATCCTGACTTGAAACAGGGAATTTTCCAAAAGAATTATACATAATTCTACGTTGCAACATGGAATTTCAATGAAGAAATGTACTTTTGAGTTTAGGACAGGGAGTTTCTGACAAGAAATATAATTTGAATTGGAGCAGGGAATTCTTGATATAGAATGTGAATTTTGGAAAAGTATTTTAATTCTGATTTAGAAGAAGGGAATTAAAAAAAATCCCTGTTCCAAGTCAGAATTCGACACAATTTGAAACTTTCCTTCTTAGAATGTTGAAAAAAGAGAGTTACTCTATTTCTGAATTAAAACTAAAAAAAATTTGTAAATAAATATAATTCTGACTTGAAACAGGGAATTTTTAAAATGAATTTCATTGTGAATTGGTAGAGGGAATTTTCTAAAAATAATATAATTCTGAGTTTAGACGGGGAATTTTTGGAAATAAATGTAATTGTAAAGTGGAACAGGAAATTTCCGTAAAGAATTATAATTTTTGTTTTAGGTTCACTTTGGAACAGGCAATTTCGTGAAGAATTAAAAAATTTTACTTTAGGACAGATAGTTTCCATAAAGAACTAAAACTTCACTTGGAACAAAGAATTTTTGACATGGAACGGGAATTTTGTAAAAGAATTTTAATTCTGATTTAGAAGAAAGGTATTTAAAAAAAAATCGCTGTTCGAATTCAGAATTATAATTCTTTTCCAAAATTCTTTGTTCAAAATCAGAAATCTTTTAAATCTTTTAAAGTGTTAAGAAATCTCTTGTAATGTTTAAAAATCGTTTGAAATCATTCAGATCGTTTGAACTCTTTTAAATTAACCAGGAAAACTAAGCAATTGACCGGGAGAAAATTGTGAAATGACCGGAAATTGAAAATCATCGGTCGGGTAGACATCCTGATAATATTAAAATATATGATTAAAATGTAATATTCTTATTATTTTCAGATAGCACAGGAATCTTAAAATTGACCGACTTTGGCTTCGCCAAAGAGACTCATCTGAAGGACACACTTCAAACGCCTTGTTACACGCCCTATTATGTTGGTAAGCAATTTTTTGTAGTGTAATTATTAATGTAATAAAACAGACTGGAAAAGTTTCTAATTTTTATGAATTTTATTTTCTCACAGCGCCAGAAGTCTTAGGCCCGGATAAATATGATAAGAGCTGCGATGTATGGTCTTTGGGAGTAATTATGTACATATTGTAAGTAAAATGATTCTAAATATTGATAATTTTTTATTTAAAAAAATTATTCTATTTTAGAAGTAGAGTTCAATGAAATGAAATCAGAAAATTCTGTAATCTAACTTGGTTGTTACAGATTGTGTGGATTCCCTCCATTCTACAGTAATCATGGACTGGCAATTTCGCCAGGAATGAAAAAAAGAATAAGATTAGGTCAGTACGATTTTCCTGCGCCTGAATGGTCTAACGTCAGCACGGAAGCTCGCGATCTCATTAAGGGAATGTTGTGCACAGATCCAGCTCTGAGGCTGCAAATTGCTGATGTAATGCGCAACAAGTGGATCTCTGTAAGCATTACATTTGAAAATTATGAAGACTTTATTTACAGATGGTTTCAAAATTAGGTTGAACGAATTTCAAAGTGAAAATTTCCAAGTCTAATTTCTATTTCCTCTATTTTATTTTTCTCCCTGAAAACTAAAATAGTTTCGAAATTTGCCCTTATTTCCACTATTTTCTGTTAAAACCGAAAAACGACCATTTTAAGACATTAGAATTGTACAGCATTCAAGTTTTAAAGTGTCCAAATTGAATTTACTTTTAATTTTAAATCGAGGGGTTGACAACTTGACTGGTCGGGTGCACACACTTCTGATTTCAAAATATTTCTATGACTTAAGGATGTTTCAATCACTTGAGAGGATTTCATTGACTTCAGGAAATTTTAAGAGAATTACAATGATTTCAAGTGACTTCATGTGAATTCAAATGACTTCAGATATTTTAGGGGATTTCAAGAGAATTCAAGTGACGCCAGGAGAATTAAATTGACTTCAAATGAATTCTAGTGATTTCAAGTGACCCCAGATATTTCCAGAGACTTCTTTACGAAAAGTTTATTCACCTCACTGCTCACTAGGGTGGATAAAAAAATTGGAAATCAAAAGCAGCCTAGCACTGAAAAGTTTCATTTTGGATCCCTTACAACCTGTGTAAAATTTGCAATAGATCGATCAATATTCTGAGGTTCCACAGGGCAAAAATAAGTTTTAAAAATTCGTAATTCTAGATTTTTGCAAAAATCGCTAATATTATTTTTGTTTCGTACTACATAATATTCCCAATTAAAAAAAATCTTGTAAGATTTCAATATTTTCAGATTTTCTAGGTTACAATCTCATTTTTATAAACCTTCAAGAACTAACAAAAAAATTTAAAAGCTTTGCACTCAAAATTTACCTGAAAAAAATTGAGGAGATTTTAGAAATAAAAATGGCTTGATCCTTGTGTAAATTTTGCAAAGTATCTTCAATTTTTTTGAGCCTGTAGAATCTTTTTCGTACTCAAACTTTACCTAAAAGAAAACTGAGATGACTTCAGCAATTAATTATAAATTAATTATAAATAATAAAAAAAAATAAAATAAAAAATAAAAAAATTATAAATAATAATTAAAAACTGAAAATATTGAAATCTTGTAAGATTTTTGAAAATTGGTCATATTGTGTAGATTACGAAAAAAAAAATATTAGCGATTTTCGCAAAACTCTGAGATCTACGAATTTTTAAATATTTATTTAATTCAGTGTTTGGCCATTTTAATTGCTGAAATCTCCTCAATTTATTTATGTAAATCTTGAGTGCGACAAAATTTCTACCTATACGCTCAAGAAACTTTAACGATAGTTTCAAAGCTTTTAATTTTTTTTACTTTCTTGAGGTTTATAAATAATGTGATTCTTTATTAGAAAAACTAAAAATATTGAAATCTTACAAGAATTTTGGAAACTACGCATATTATGTAGTATACAAAAAAAATAATATTAGCGATTCTTGCAAAACTCTGAAAATTACGATTTTTTTAAACTTATATTGCTCAACAGAACCTCAGGATATTGATCGATCTATTTTAAATTTTACAAAGATTATAAGGGACCCAAAAAAGAAACTTTTCAGTGCTAAACTGTTTTTGATTTCAATTTTTTTTCGATCCACCGTGCATTACTCATTCCAAATTGTAAAAAAAATTATTTTCATAAAAAGATCAGTAGTGCAACAAAAATGACATCGAAGTTTATTTAACTGTTTAAGTTAGAAAGATACCAGTTAGATAAATTTTTAAAAATTATATTTAATTTTGACACCTTTAAATGAGCCTGCACGTTCCTTATGGAAATTGGCCCAATTTGATACGATATATTTGGCAAAAAAAACTTAAATTGTAAAACAGTTAGATTTCGATTGCGTTAATGTTGAATGAATGTTAACTTTGAATTTTTTATTCAGATATTTTTATATTTTGAGTTTTTGTATTTGTTAAGCGTACAAATGTGAATCATTTTAGTACTAAGCATTTAAAACTGAAAGTTAATTAATTTGAAACATTTTAAATTAACCCAACTTCAAATTCAAATTTGAACGCTTTAAAAATTGTCCTATTTGAAATGCAAGGCTTTCTAAACCTAGCATGAACAATTTAATATTGGAACATTCAAAATTTAACTATTTAAGCTTTTTAGTTTTTAATTTTTAATTTATGACAGTCAAAATTAAAAATAATTTTTTAAAAACCCTAAAATTAAAAAAAATAGTTGGTATCTTTCCGACTTAAACAAATAAAAATGGGAATTTTCAAATTTAAGCCTTGAAACTGGAATAATTTTTTATTTGAAGCATTAAAAATTAAACTATATTAGAAATTGGAGTTCAAAACTAAATTATTTTTAATTTGAAAAGTATCCAAATTGAACATTTCACATTTAATACAAAAAATTGTCTTTTATTTTAAATACTTTAAATCGAGCAATTTTATCTGATATCCAGAGTATTTACTACTAAAAATTAAAAAATCTCCTAATTTAGTGTTCTTTTTTGTTTTTATTTATTTTTTTCTTCTCTTGTGTCCGATAACTGTTTGCTTTCCCAGCCCAGCGTTCAATTTAATAATAATACTAATACTTCGAAAATATTTCCACTTCCAGGGTTTTAATAAATCACGTAAAGAATTACAATTATCCTGACTTGAAACAGGGAATTTTCCAAAAGAATTATACATAATTCTAAGTTGCAACATGGAATTTCAATGAAGAAATGTACTTTTGAGTTTAGGACAGGTAGTTTCCGACAAGAAATATAATTTGAATTGGAGCAGGGAATTCTTGACATAGAGAGAAGGTGAAGAACTTTGGCCCGAAGTTCAAGAAGAAATGACTCGTTCCCTGGCCACAATGCGTGTCGATTACGACACAGCAAACTTAAAACAACTAGATCACACCAACAATCCCCTTCTGATCAAACGTAGACGAGCGAAACAATCAACTACAGTTCCTCAAACTGCCAATGCGACTCCAGCTTCCTAGGAGGAGGCCGAAATCTCGGGGGTCAGTCCTAAATGGATCCTCTTTTTACGAAGATGCATCAAATGCATCATCTTTATTGTACGAATCGTATTTTGAAGTTTTTGGTTGAAGGATAAACTGCCCAGTAAAGCTTTACCTACACGCGATGTAAGTGAGGGTATATTCTGTCATTTGGCCGTATTGTCGAAAATCGAGTTCGATGGCTTGCACGAAGGCTGCGCTATGGTTTTTTTAAACGTCCAGAAAGTTCGTTTCTTGTTTTAATGGAGTGATGTCATTCTTGTGAATCGACTGATGAATGCTTTCAATGTATTATAAAGTAGGTGCCATTTTTTTCCAAATTGAGAGCCGTTTGGAATTTTAATGAGCTTTTTATTCAAATTAGTGTTCTGCTTACGGAACAAAAGCTTGGTATTTTGTTTTAAGGCAAGATCAATTTTTATAAAGGACCTCGCACAAAAAAACTAGTCATAATTTGTCCAAGTCCTTTTGGGAAACTTCTTCTAGGAAACTACAAAATAATTGAGTGTCAGTAAAATCCACCGAGAGCCATTTTCCCATGTATTTTGTGCGAGGTCCTGTGTATTCTGTCCTAGATTTAGGATCTCAAGTGCCTAACTGAATGATCTCAATTTTATTCAGCGACATGCTAAAGGGACACCGAAAGGAAACTTTGTATAACTTACGAAAAATGTTTACACTGAAGTTATGACCGTAACTATTTAAATATTAACGAAACTGAAGAAAAGAGCCTTAACAGTGTATACTGAGATTTAAATAAAAAAGAAATTTGTTTCAGAGTGCTCAAAACGGGAAGAAGCATAATATAAATCTTTATACCAGAAGTTAGTAAGGTCCAATATAATCTACTTTAAATCTCAAATCACGAAGATTCTTGAGTGCAGTTATACCGAGGAGATAAATAAACTATCTTTATAGTACAATAATAAAATAAACGAGAATAAGAAACGTGCTTACTCAGTAAGCTATTAATTGTTGATTGTCAATAAATTGTCAATATTCTTAAAGTAGGTGTAGGAAAATACAGTTTTGAGTCAACACATGTATAGGATAGAAACGTCTTAATTTTTATAGATTTTAGGATTTGCATCACATGGCATTTTCTTTTAGATTAGAATATAATATGACTGAAGTCAAAAGCTGAATTCAAACCAGGGTTATTCCAGAAATTATTTGATAAAGATTGTTTACAAACTGCAAATTTGTTGACTTGTGCGTAATATTATTAGATTCAACTGTCCAAATATTTTAACGTGATAACATTTTCCCTCATGCAAAGCGATTTTAGTCGTGCTGCAATCGATTAATCGATTATA
>JAUMHM010000083.1:36584066-36596320 GCA_032362435.1 Melikaiella ostensackeni
TTTAATACTTTAATAACTATTATTTTCAAACGATGAAAATCGAAAAATTCCAGAACAAAATTTTTAATATCGAATAATTTCAAATTAGGAGTATTTGGAATTGCAGAAATGCGATTTTAAACGTTATTGTACAATTTTAATTAAAGTCTTTCATAGCTGAATAATTTTTAATTGAAGATGCTAAAATAATTATAATTTTACTTTGATACTTTATAAATTGCACTATTTTAAACTATAGTAGCAAGTGAAATTTAATAATTATAAATTGAATTTTTCAAAATGATATAATAAAATTTTTTCTCATCTTGCATGGAACAATTTTAAATATAAAGCGTTCAATTTCAAACAGTTTTGAGATTGAACAATTTAAAATGTTTGTCATTAAAAACCATCTTGTTTGAAATTTAAATTGGTCAAAATTGTACAATTTCCAACTGAAAATCCTAATAGCTCAAATAATTGAATCCAAAGCTTTAAAAATTGATTAGTTTTAGATTAAAAATTTATAAATGAGTACGATTTCCAATTGAAAGCCTTTAAAGTTATTTATAAATGAGTTGATTTTAATTACAAAATCTTAACAGTCGAATAGTTTTCAGTGTTTCAATGGTCAGTGTTCAATTTGATTTTTTTTCTGCTTGAAGACCTCAAAATAAAAATTGTTCAGTTTTGATGGCCTCTAATTTTGAATTATACGTACAATTTTAAATATTTTTTATTTCAAATGTAGAATTGTTCCGTATTGGATTTGTAAATTTAGATATTTTTATTTGAATAGGTACTTCAAATTATAAATTCAGTTTGAGAGCTTGAATTTTGAAATTTACATGATCCGGAACATTTTTTAAATATGTACCCGGAAAATAAGTTGTAATTATTTCTGAGTCTTGAATGACCATTAGGGTGGCCCTTATTTTTCAAAATAATAATTTTTTGTTCTCACCCTATAGTTTTGTTCGATCGCCAACAAAAAAAAATGATTCCAAATTTGAGAGATATCGCTTAAAAACCATGAAATTTCCCCTTGATATAACATGTGAAAAGGCAACTTCTTGCATGATAATTTGACTTTACAACATCTTTTTTGGTCACATATTCGTCACCTATTTTCGAAAAAAATTCACCTATTCACCTTTTCTAACTCCAATAGGTACTGTGTCTGTGATGACTGGGAGAATAATAACTTCAAAATATTGTGAATTTTTTATTTCTGATCTGATTAAATTTACTTTTATCCCGTTTACCATTAGATACTAGGTTAGGTTTCGTTTTTGAATTTTGTGCTGCTGTTGTGCACTTAACTTCAAAGCTTTAAAAAATGAAAATTTCTATTGACTTATCACAGATTTTTGCACATCCTGTTACTACTTCTCTACCCACTAGAAAAAGATACAATTGAATTGAATTTTGACATAAAACGCGCTTCAAATTCTACATTGAAATTGGGAAAAGTAAATTATATTTTTATTTGCAGCTTAATTAATATTTTGTCTCCTTCACAAAATTTGTCAGTCATTTTATCAGTGGTCATTTTACAATAATTGATGTATTTGAAATTATGAACCTACACATACCGGGAAATTACCTAATGAAAGCCAGAAAATGTTTGGACAAGTTTTTTTGAAATTTTTTAAAATTGCTACGAATATTCCTTTTTTCATATTTTTGCAATTGAAAATAATTTAGCGTTATTAAATATCACACTGAAAACTTAGAATTCATAATTTCAAATGAAGCTTTCAAAACTTGAGAATTTTCAGGGTGTCTAGCTGATCGGGAAATCGTGAAACCCAGGAAATGGCCGGGAATTTTGTTCACCGGGTAATGAGCGGGATTTTTCTCTTGAATGTACTAATATGCAAATTAAAAGTGGTCTCTTGTATTTTATTATTCTAAATCTGAGTTGGAACAGTGAATTTTCTATAATAATTATAATTCTGAGTTGGGAAGGGAATAAATAAAAGAAATATAAAAAGAATTCACTTAATGCATTACAATTATCCTGACTTGGAACAGGGAATTTTCGAAGAGAATTACAGTTCTAAGTTGCGACATGGAAATTCAGTAAAGAAATATAATTTTGAGTTAAGGACATGGAATTCCCGTAAAGATGAATTATAATTTTTACTTTCGAACAAGGAATTTCCGTAAAGAATTATAATTTTCACTTTGGAACAGGTGATTTCCGTAAAGAATTATAATTTTCACTTTGGAACAGGTGATTTCCGTAAAGAATTATAATTTAGACTTGAAAACAGGGAATTTTTGTATCGAATTATTATTTGACTTGGAACAGAGAATTGTTGACATGGAACGAGAATTTTGGAAAATAATTTTTATTTTGAATTAGAAGAAGGCGATTTATTTAAAAATAATCCCTATTCAAATTCAGAATTCTAATTCTTTTACACAATTCATTTTTCCAAATCAGAATTGTAATTCTTATATCAAAAATTATATGATGTTCTAACTAAGAATTACAATTCTTTTCCAAAATTCCCTTTTCCAAGTCGGAAATCTTTGAAATCTTTTAAAATGTTTAGAAATCTCTTGAAATCTTTAAAAATCGTTTGAAATAATTCAAAACTTTTGAACTATTTTAAATTGACCGGGACAAAATAACAATTGACCGGGAGAGAACCGGGAAATGACTGGGAATTTTAAATCATCCGTCGGGAAGACACCCTGATTTTAATTTATAAGCATTATAATTAAATCATTATAATTAAGAAAGAGCATTAAGATTGAATAAATTCAGATTTAGTCATTCAAAAATGGACAATTCTAATTTAAATTGTATACAGCACTAAAAGCTTACATCGTTTAAAATTTATTTTTTTTTTATTGAATCGTTCAAGATTTTACAATTTTGTTTGAAATTGCTACCCGTAATAGTTGAACAATTTGAATTAAAACAATCTAAAAAGTTTTCGAAAGGAATAATTTCAAACTTCAATATTAAAAATTTGAAACAGATACAATTAAGGCAATATTCAATGCTTCATTTTGAGCCTGTCAAATTTTGATTGCTTAAATCTTAATTAAATATAGCATTTAATGCTCTCAATTTAATATTCGACAATTTTAAGCACTGTTTTAGATTAATTCTAATTGTACAGTATTGAACGCTTGAAATAGAAAATTGAAAATTTCTATATTGTACTTTTAAACCTGATATATCATTTTCAAATTGAAATATTCAAAAAATGTCCAATTTTAAATTGTTCTTTACTCTTTTAAAGATTCAACCATTTCAATTTCTAAGCGTTAAAAATTGAGCTATTCGAAATTGAGGCGTACAAAATTCAAAAATCTGAAATTGGAAACATCCAAAGTTGCAAAAATTCAAATACAATAATACATATTGAACATTTTTTAATATTTAAAAAAATTTTTAATTAAATATGTTAACATGTAACTTCAAATTTTATGTAATTAATAATAATAATAATTCAAAATTAAAGTTTTCTAAAGCAAACTGAGCAATTCAAAATTTTATTTTTTAAAGTATGATTTGAAATTGAAATAATCTGCAAGGAAAATTTGTACACAAATTAAATTTTTGAATGAAAATTGGTTATTTTATAGATTTTGAAGTATTGCACTATGAAATAATTGTGTGGGGTAAAATTAATGTTAATCGGTGGGGAAATTGTATTGACCCTCAATAGTAAAATTCGTAAGGGATGTTGATGTTCGTTTAAAGCCAATAACGAACATCAACATCCCTTACGAAAATTAATGTTATTCGATTTCTTGGAAAATATTTTAATACTGTGATTTTTATATTAATGCAATTTTAGTGATCTACAGAAAGTTAAGATTCCGATTTTTTTTAAGGATTGGTATTCGCATTTTTATCAGCAGATATCAATATATCTTCTTTCATTTTTAAATCATTTGATTGAAACGAGAGTTGGTCTCTTGGGATATTGAGTTGTGCTTGGTAATCTCAAAATTGAAGCCGATCGACTTTCTAGAAAATTGGTCTCCATAGTGTTTCTGTGTCATTGATTTAAAATTGAATCCTGAGACTGCTTTGAAAATTGTTAATTGAAGTGGGGAGAGAACAAGCGAGAATAAAGTTGGATTGTAACTATGTTTGGAATTTTATAAAAAAAAATTGAACTTACAAATCGTTTTTATTCAATTGGAAGACTAGTTGTAAACTCTACTGTTAGAAAAAAGTATCAGATTTTGAAATAAAATTTTAAATTTATAATTGTTTATTACAAGTGCCAATACAATTTTTGAAATAAAAAATTGATTTTCTTCAATGTAATATTATTTGAATGTTATTTATTACGTTATTTAGTTCATGTAGGACCATTTTGCAAGGGAATTTTTACTTTTTATTCCGTTCTACTTTTGTGTAGGGTAACAATAAATAATTGGTAAGCTTGCCTAGTAAATTATTATCGAACTGAACTGAAATATACGTCTCAAACGAAAGTTTAGCTTTATTCAACAAATTGTTAAGTACATTATTTTACAAATATGTGGATAATTTTAATTCTTTCTTTTTTTGGGTAGTCTGCCCTATTTAATTTTCAGAGCTTGCTGACAGTAATTCTTCTGCTAATATGTACCTGTGCCTACATCAGATCCATAGTTCCGAGCGTGCTAGATAGAAACAAAGTTGGGTAGGTATCATAAGGAAAAAGGATCCTCTTTTTCCTGAAATATTCATTTTCTCGATTTTGCAAAGAAGAACCATTTCTAAACGATTGTGTCGTTGCTAGATTCCTGGGAATCTTCTGGAAGTGTGCCAGGATTGGAGAGCGAAAGAGTCCTTATGTTGCATTCAGCTGCCTCTTCATGGCTTTCAGTATATTGTTTTGGTCCTGAGAGAAATAGCCTGGATAAAAAAATATTGCATTTTAAAACAACCAAAGCTGGACCAGTCTGTATTTACGAACGCGGAAAGGTGAAGTCCGAATAAACAATGTGAGAGTTACGTTCGTATGACAAACATTTGTATTTGTTCCTTCGGCTGGAATACATAAAAAATACACTCATGTAAGCTTAAAGTATGTAGGTCTATGAAAACAAAACATAATGCTAGTTACACGATATACATTATTTGTCAACACGTTATGATAGCGAAGCTATACTTATATATAATTGTCCAATTTTGAGCACATTTTTTCAGCTTAGTCTCACAATATATATTTTTCTATAAACAACAACGTCTTTAAATATAATAATTATTGTAATGGTAATAATATATTGAGCATCGTTCAATACTGCTTAGTAGTCGTTAATCAATTACACGTAATATAGCATCATTCCCTGCATTTTAAATGACATTAATCCACAAGATGCTGGCTTTTAGACTCTTAAGAGAAAATTACGAGGGGTACATAACTTCCAATTTTGGTGTTAACCGTAAACAATTCTTAATTTAAAGTCTAGGAATGATTAATTTTTAACTGAAAGTTCTTCTAAAGTGACAAATTTTTCATTGAAAGTTTCCAAGTTTACCAGTTTCAAAATGTGATTTTCAAAATTGAACAATTTCAATTTGAAAGCGTTTTAAATGCGAAGTTTTAAAAATTAACATTTTTTTAATGGAGCGTTCCAGTTTGAAACATTTAAAAATGGATCCTTTTAAAATTGTACAATTTTGAATTGAAAACGTTTACAATTTTACAATTTCTAATTAAAATATTCCAAATCTAACAATTTCTACTTTTAAAAGTTTCAAATTTAACAATTTTAACTTTAAAGCATTTAGAATCGAACAATTTCAAACTTCAGGCGATTAAAATCGAAAATTTTTAAAAATTAGAATCATGACAATTTTTTAATTTGGACTATTTAAACATTTTAATTTTTACGATTTCAAATTGTCAGCGACTAACTGAACAAGTTTAAGTAGTAGCATTAAAAATTGAACAATCTCAAATTTTATGAATCCAAAATTAAAAAATTGTAAGTATAAGCTTTTGAACTTAAAAAAATGTATAACTTTTTTATTTGAAACTGTTCGAAATTAAACAATTTCAAATTGGAAGGATTTCAGAATAAACTTTTTTCAATTACAAATTTTTAAAATAGGAAATATGCTAATGAAAATTTGAAAATTGTATGATTTCAAATTACCTAATTTTAAAAAGTATCTAATACTTTTCAAAATTCAGCTATTTCAAATCAAACTGTTTGAAATTTAAGTTATAAAAATTCAACAATAGTAATTTTGAACCTTGAAGATAAAAAATTTAAAATAATGAAAAATTTTTTAATTTGTCAACACATTTGAACATTTTTAAATTCAAACAGTCAAAGATAAAAAATCAAAAAACCAAACATCAAAAAACAATCAATTCTCTTTAAATTGAAATCGTTCTAATTTATGATTTGAAATTTGCACAGTTTAAAATTGTTTGCGTTAAAAATTGAATTATTTCAAAAAGAATCATTAAAGATAAAATAATTTCAAAGTTAAATGTTCAAAATATATAATTGAACAATTTTGGAGTCGTCAAAATATAAATATTTTGAAATTAATATCGGTCAAAATTCGTCAAATTAGAAACATTTAGGACCAAACGATTCCAAACTCTATGCGCACAAAATTGAACAATTTCGTGTTAAGTGTGTAGAAAAAGTTTAATTTATAATTTATTAATAGAAAATTAAACTATTCGTAGCTATAAAACTTGAAATTGAACAATTTCAAACTTTCAGCGTGTAAAATTATACAATTATTTAATTGGAATCCTGAAAATTTTGACATTTAAATAAATTAACACAGAGATTTTGACGGTTATAAATTGAATATGTATAAAAGTAAAAGAATATAGGTTGGAATTTTATAGAAGCTTCAAGATTAAAAATATCCAAATGGGAAATTTTCAGAATTGAACATATTAAATTTTGTGACCTAAATTAAACTTAGAATAGAATATTTAATTTCTTCAAGGCCTAAAGATTGAGGAATTTATGTACCCCTCGGATAATTACCATATTATCTGCAAAAAATTATTTTATCTACATAAAAATTATTATGCCTACAGATGAAAACTGAATGTACCAAACAATATTTTCTTTCGAAATGCAAAATAACACATTAGAAAAAAATATTCTCTATGCGGCATATTATTATTATATAACTTCATGGTATTACATCTAAATTTTATCAATTAACAATTTTTCTCTCGCTAACTTAAATTAATTTTAACACAAATTATGTATATGACAAGGTATAGAAAAATATGATAGACCTCGTTTTTCGAAAAGTAGAATAATCTGAATTTATTTCAGTAATCTCTCGATTGAAAAACTCAACAGCGTTACAGAAGTCTAATTTTTTAATAAGTTAAACACTTAGATGGGGTTTTCTTTTCGGGAAATATGCTAACGTTCAAGTATCGGACTTTCATTAATCGTACCTGAAATTCATAGCAATCCTCACAAAGTCAAGTTTTTTCTATTTATTTACTTCATTGCCAGTAATATTCGTCTTTCACTGATCCAGTCATTCACAGATATTAAATCATTTTTAATTCCACAAATCTATAGATCCGGCTCAGATAGAACTAGCATAACTGAAAAACTCCAGTTTCAAGAGTATTTGACCTATAAAATACAAATATGTATTGTTTCGTCGAAGTGCGCTATAATTAATATTATTTTTGGACTTTTCTTCTAGGGTACGGGAGAGTTTAGTCGCTTTTTGCCTTTATTACAAATCGAATTTCCTTAAGTCTAAATTCTCATCCAACTAGTCGTGCATTCGATTCTTCCATAAAGTATCAAAGTGATCCACAAAATAATAAGTTAGATTCTAATCGGTTTTCCTAGAGTAGTTAGTACAACATTATGGGTATGTTTTTATTATGGATATGAAATTTCACGTCGATATGCTATTTTTAAGTGTATCAGCATACTGAGCGCTTTATGACATTTTCTTATTACATTTTACTCTTCAATTTTCTTATTACATATTCCTTTCTTACATACATCAGAATTTATTCTAAAGCTATTATTTCACATTTAAGTTTCTTTCGCATTTCCTTAGATCTACAGATTTTGATACGCTAATTATTTGTCAGCATTTGATTTGAAACAAAAGGAGTTACATATTTTTGTTGTTTAGTTTTTTCATTCGTCAGTGCAAAATATTGTCAGTGATAGAAGACAAGAGCCAACAAAAGTTTTAATATCACAATTATATCTTTGCTAAGATTTATTTCAAAATTGTTTTCTTTTCTTCTTACACGTATAAAAATCTGATTAAGCAACTTTAAAAAAATCTTTTTGTAAACATAAATTGAGAGCATAAGAGTTTGGATATTTTAGTTCATTCGTTTTGGAATGTTGCTTAGTTTTATAGCTTTTATTTGTTTTTGTTGAGGAATTAAAAAAAAATTGAAAAGAGAATTTTTATGAAGTTAGGCATTATTTGTATTAAATCAATCTTAAAATGACAGTTTTGATTCAATAAAGTTAAATCAGAAATATAATTTTGTTTGTGATATGAAATTTGTTGTACTGTTAAAAATGATTGGTGTTTTTTTCGAGGTCTTATAAAAATGATTCAAATTGATAAAAAAAAGGTGATTTTAGCTTTTTTCAGTATGGCTATATGTATCCTAATGCAATATTTCACCATCACTTAATTTTATTGAAAAGGACTTACATTTAAATAATTATTTTAATTTACTTTACTTACATACAAGACATCTCTGATATCTTTAATAAGAAAAAAAAACATAAAAACAGTTAATTCGATCTACCACCTAGAAGTATTAGTTTAAATACAATATTAAGATAGCTGCATTCTTAGTTTCCTAAACAAGAGTCTGTACATGAAAAGTGATACTTCACTTTTCTGATAAATTTTGGATTTTTGTTCGATCCTCATTTGTATTAATTCTATACAATTTTTTTTTTCGCTCGAAACCAAGTTGTAAATTTCATTTTTTTTTTTGGGTTGAATTTATAATGAATTTATGGAAATTCGGCAATCGGTGGCGTGAAAAAAATTCAAAGGTTTAAAAAAATATATTCCAACAGAGAAGTAACTCTTTCCAAATAAAGAAGTCACTGAAAAACTCACAGCACAGCTATTTTTATGATAACTTAGTTACAATTAATAATTTATAAATTCAATGTAATTTACAATTTGAATTATAGTTTAGTTATTCAGTAGCTAGAAAATTTAATTTTCGTTAGTTTGAAGCAACTTGAAGTTCGTAGATTTCTAATTTAATGAAGAGTTCGTAATTTGATAAAGAGAAGACAAGTCGAAGAAAAGTTGTACAAAGTAAATACAAAATTTAGCACAAGTTTCACATTTTTTACTTCCAGCCGTTGATTTTAAACTTGAAACTTTGCATTCGAAAGTTTGTAAAACTGTCCAATTGTAATATGAACAAGGTTTGAAAATCTGACCAATTAGAATTTAAATAATTTAATACTTCCAGCATTGAATTTAGAAACTTCAAGTTGAAAAAAATTGAAGATGAAATTGAGCAAACAATTTAAAATTCAAATTATGATCGTCCAGATTAGTACAATTTTTAAAACTGAAATCATTCAAAATTTAAGAGTTTCAATTTGTAAAGTTGAAAAATTAATAAAATTTTAAAAATAGCAATTAAATATTAAAAATGAAATAATTCTTGCATTGTAAGGATAGAGAATCCCACAATTTTAATTGTGAAACTTTTAACATGGAATAAATGAAAATAAAAAATGTTCGTAGTGAGACAACTTAAATTAAAATAATATATAGATTAACAACTTTAAATTCAAGAAATTGAAAAAGGGATTAAAAAATTGAACTTTGAATTTCAAATTGATCAATTTTAAATTTAAGGTCTTCAAAATTAATAATAATAATAATGTGGCAATATTATTTTGTATGCGTATTTGAAATTTTCAAATTTTCAAAATCTGTCAAATTTCAAGTCTTGAAATTTAAGTATAGTATATTTTTAATTGTAAAACGTCAACAAATATTTCTTTTTTCAGTAAAATGTAATTTCTATCTTGAATAAAATAATAAAAAATTAAATTAACGTTGTATAATTCGTACGGATTTACATTGAATGAAATTTAAAATTGGAGTGTTTATGAATCGAAAGACTAGTTTCACACAATTTCTAATTAAATCTCTGTTATTATTAGAAGCATTTGAATTTGAACAATTTTCTACTTCATGAAATCCGGTTTCTGATTCAAAAAGTAACTCAAGTTACTTTAGACAGTAATTTTGTTATTTTGTAACTGTAATTGTTCATCATTTTGAGTACGTTTCAGAACAGTGAAAGAGTTTTTTTCGAGTATTCAAAAGAAGTTAATTAATATGGTGGTATAATTTTTTTACTGAGTGGAGAAATATTTGACAATTCTCTAAAATTAGAGATTTAAAATTTGAAATTTACAAGGATGTAGTAATTCAATTTCCAAAATTGTATGGTTTAAACCTTTTCATGCTGGATGTTTCTGCTTCGAATGCAGTAAATGAAATTTGAATCTCTCTTTTGCTTTAGGGGAAACAAGCGTTAAATGCTAGAGAGCTACGAGATTTCAATTTCAAATGCTTTCCAACGTAGGTGGATTTCCTGAAATTGGAAGTGTATAAATTTCAACCGTTTAACGTGAATCGTACGTATCTAACATTTAAATTCACAAACTTCGAATGAAAGTAATGAGTTTTAAACCTGGACCTTTTGAGAGATTAAAGTTTAAAGTTGAAATCTTCTAAATTGAGTGGTTTTCCATTTTTATTATTCAAAGAGGATATTCCAAATTTCGAATAATTAAAAGTTGGAGACTTCAAACTTTTTTTTATATATAAAATTGCAGGCATCCAATTTTCTATAAAAAAAAACCTACCTCTCCTTGAAGGCAGGGGATTTTTTGTTGTTATTTTTCTCAAAGTGTTCAAAGATTCAAACGAGAACCAATATTGTTTTTTTCATGTCCATACTATGTAATTATAATACATATATATATTTATCAAAAGTGCAAATCGTATTTCAGACGTAAAAATTGATTTTGCGACATCCAAACCTTTTTTTAAATCTGGAAAAATGCCAGAAAAACTGTCTCGCCATAAGAAAGAAATTTCCCCCTGGGCGTTTTAAAAAATCGGAAACAGATATTTCAGAGAAATAATAATAAAAACGGAGAAAAAAATATTGGTGTTTTTTTTTTAATCTTTGAAAACTTTTGAACAAAATATAACGAGATATCGCCAACTGAATTTAGTTTATTTAAACTTAAATTTTTATGTTCAAAGTTTGAAAATTTAAACTATTTTTATAAGTAAATTTTGAGTGAAAAGTGTCAATACTACATAAAAATCGTAATATTTTACTATATATAAGTAATAGAAAAATTTACTTGATCGGGTTAGTCTTACGGAAAATTCCGTAGCAATAGTCAGTACCATTTTAAAACTTGTCAGCTATTTCACATATTTTGAAAATTTGTCACCCTTTCACCTTTATTCAGTTGAAAAACTAAAATTTTATTCAACATTGCAATTTACAATGGCTTGAAGTTAACTCGTGTGAGCTGAAATGAGCTTCAATTTTGTTAAGACCGGGAGAAAGCCGGAAAATGTCAGTGATTTTATTTTCTGGTCAGGAATTTTTTTAATTTTTACAGTTTTAGTAGAACTTATTCAATCCGGACTCCAAGTGGAAAGTCTTACAGCTTTGAAAACTTCCAATTTGAAATTGTTGAATCTTAAATACTAATTTTTTTTAAAGCTATTTCATTTTGATGGCTTGAATTTGACAATTTTAATTTTTCAAATATCGTATTCTTTAAATGTTAAATTCGGAACGTTAAAAATGTAAAAAGATACCATTTTGAATGTTTATTTTCATGCCGGATAGCGAGTCACTTTTTCACTTCTGTTTGTTTTTAAAAAATTGTTAGCCTCCTGTTCAGAATATGGTTTAAATTGAAAGGATTTCCAGTTTATTATTTTTACTTTGAAACATATACAAAATAGTCAGATATAAAATTTAAATTTCTCAAAGGTATATATTTTAAAAATGGAGGCCTCAGTAGTTAAAGAGATTTCATTCATAACATTCAAAATTAAATCATTTTAGCTCGAAATATGATAAATTAGATCATTTAAAATCTATAGTGTTTGAACTTCAGCAGTTGTTGTCTGAAACCTTCTATAGAGTTATTCCATTTTTGCACATTCAATAATTTAAATATGTAGAGGTGGGATTATATTGACCCTCAATCGTAAAATTATTTTGGAATTTTTGGTGATC
>JAUMHM010000083.1:36611550-36622144 GCA_032362435.1 Melikaiella ostensackeni
GACTGGGGGGAGTAAGAGGTACTCGTTGGCTCAGTCGCCACGACGCCACGTGCTCCCTCGACCGGCAGGCTCGTTCGCTCAGCGCTCGTTCTGTCGAAAGAAATTTTAAAAGAAAATGTTATCAACTTAAAATTTTTGTTGGCTAATTTGTTTAGTAATTTCACTTCTTTCTGTTTTATTAATAATTCATATTTGACTAAAAATTAGTGAGATCTTGCTTATTAAAATTTATATAGAAAGCAGTGGGGCCTCATTTTTTATCTTATGTTGTATTTCAAAGGAATTTTTAAAAATAACGGACAGGGGCTAATCGTCATGAAATTCTCAACTATTATATTATTAAACTATTATAAAACTATTATATTATATTACTAACTATAAAAACTAAACTAAACTATTGTTAGGAGGATAATTGTAAGGTTGCTACTACTGTAAGTTTTGATGGGACAATAGCATCCAATAAGGGCATCTCTCCTGGAATTACACTCTAGTGTCCGCATTCAAGCTCCATAATGAAATAGACATCAATCAGTATTGATTTTGGAACTCTCGGGTAAAAACGTTTAGCACGTTCAAATAACAAGACCTTCACTTAACCCTTTTTACACAATCAATGGCATGGTTTCTCTGCAGGATTAATTTTATTTTGTTGCTTGGAAGCCTAAAAAACATCTAAGAAAGTGATAGCACAAATGTAGCTATTTTTGAAGAAGAAATCTTATAGTATTTGCTATTTCTAATGGATTTAAAAACAATTAACGGCAGAGAAAATAATTCTACCATATTGGGTATTTACTTTTTTACTCTACTATAAAATTCAAGTTACGAAAGTTTAGAAAGTTTTGCTTCAGTAGATTTAAAGTTGGTACATTATACAGTTAGTTGCGAAATTTATAATTGCAAATTCTATAGCAGGGCGAAGGAACTTCCTCAAATTGGTGATTATAAAGTGAAGAAGTTTTCTAGGCAAACCGTGAATTGAATTTGGAATTAAGAATAAGGGTACATGCTTATAATTTAGCAATAGCAAATTAACGCTATCACGTGAAGAAGTATGATATTTTGCGAAATTAAAAAAATTGAACAGATTTAAAACAATTCATACAAAATATATTATAAGTATTCCAGAAAGTTTCTCTAGAAATATGTGATAACATCCAAAAAAAATATTTTTGAAGGCTAATCCTTTGTTTTAGGCTAAGCTATCCAAATATTTGTAAACGAATATGTTTTAAGAAGTCCCGGGTATAAAAGTTTTGGTATGGGGTTTATCTAGGAAAACATTTGGGAAATCGTATGGGAGTGATCTCTCAGATAGTATGGTAAAAGTATTGCAAATGAGACTATCCCATATTTAATGTATACTTGAATGAAGTATATTGAATAGCTCAAATATTGCTAAAGTATAACGATGTACGATTAAAGTATACGGAAAGTATTGCTACAGTATATCTGAGAAGTATAGCTAAATACTGTTAAAAAAATTATTTCATGGCTAATTTCAGGTATTAAAATAAGACTCAGAAAAAACAGTCTCGACTGGTACTAAAATGAAATCACTGGTTTTATTTTAAGTTCAAAAACAGGACACGCAAAAAATGATACTGTAAAAAAAGAGATCTTTAGTTCTTACAGTGTAAGTATAGCTGATGTTCAGACAATGTATGGCTGAAGTATATCTCTAAAGTATAGAGAAAGTATGGCTATAGTAGGTATAGCCGCAATATTGATGATGTGAGATAATCGGATATCTGAAGTACATAAAAATAGAGATTCAGAATCATGATTTTTACTATATCAAAAAATATTGTTTGCAACTTCTGGAATAAGTGAAATGCAAATAAGGAAAATGTCAATTGTAACATAAGTTGCTTGACTTCATATTATGCAAAATTGAACATTAAACATTTCACATACATAACAATAACAATAACATTAATCAAAGATTCTGGATCTTTCACCAATATATAATTATATATAATATTAGAATCATAACTTTTCCATTGTATATCTTCTTCTTGTGAACGCGAACTTTTAAAATTTCCGGTCATTTATGATACATTATGTTTATCCCGTTGCTAAGACATCTTGAAAAATGAGTGCCATTATATATCCGATACTTTAGCTACACTTTATCAATACTATTTCAATATACTTAAAGCATGGGATTTTCTCATTTGCCATACATTTTTTATGCTCAAGAAAGTCAATGATTGATCACTCCCATACTCATGATTTTTATTCGGGGTATGGGGCAATTTTAAGCTTTCGATCATAAATAAAAGCATGTAAAGAATTTATAGTTAAGATTGCAGTTGTAAAAAAGGCAATAAAAGTGCTTGAATAACTTGCTCGATGATTTAGTTGTTTTTATAAAGGATCACTATAAACAGTAACTTTTTCTAACAAAATACGACGTCCTTCCTGAGACTGCAGCCCATGAAATGGATTATCCGGATTCCAGAATAGTGCCATGCCAACCGATCGTAGATATTATATCCGCTATAGAAAGTTTGACGCCAACAACGGAAATAAAGTTTGCGAACAGTTGGAATTGTTTCGGAATCCTTATAATCCGTTGCACGGAACTTCAATCTAAAGATTTTTTCTCTGCTTCATGACGCTTGTGGAATTTAGCATAAAATTTTAATGAATATTTATTTAGTATCTGGAAAAATTTTTTTGAGTGAATAGGAATTTATATCATCGAAAAAATTCAAACATATTTTGTTAAACAATTAAATTATTTCACTTACTAATAATAATAATCTTCGAATTAATTCATTTACTCTGTCCATATTGAAGCTCGTATGTTTCCGCTCGTTGTTCGCTTGTTTTTTGTTTGGCGATTTTTTTTCTATCATGTCAATGTGACAGTTTATAAATATACGTCAGTTTGACATCTTATAAAATTTTGTAGTTTTTGAAACAATATGAAGTTGTTCCCCTTGCATAGAAATACTTTATCGTTGATTTTCAAGTTACTAATTTTGCATGTTAGATTAAAATGATTGAATTTTTCAAATTGTAATGCGCATTTTTGAAATTCATCATTTTTGAAGACTTAGTTTCAAGATCCTAATTTAACGATGCTTTAATTTTTAAACGAAGTTTGGAAATGTTTAATTTTTAGCGCTTCAAGTTTGAATGCATCAATTTTGAAAGTTTCTAATAAGAAAGCATATAATTTTTAACTTTTTTAGAGTAAACTAACTTTTGAAGGTTCACAATATTTCAAATTCTTCAACTCTACACGGTAATAATGACAGTTACTTTTCTTTTGGACAAAACCCACATTTTTTAGTAAAAAAATCTATCTAATCACTTTGAATGTTACTTGATACTACATGATATGGTACTTATTAATAATATTTATCATCTTTAAAATTTATATGAATTCAATTTAAAGTTACAGTTTTGAATGCTTAATTATAAAACAGTTTGATTTTTTTGAGGCCTTGAAACAAAAATTTTTTGCTTTTAAAGATTGAATTCGAAAATATTTGGTTTGAAATTTCTTAATTTTTGGAGGTTTCCAATTTCAAGCTTCACACTCTTGTAGGCTACTACTTTAAAATTATACAATTTTGATTGTTTTATTTTGAAAAATGTACCTATTTATAAAGTAGGTATTATTGGATTTGATGATGGTTTATGCAGAAAAAAAACCTTTGTGGCACATATTTACCGAGGGGGAGCGTCAAAAATAAATTTTACTCTTTTTGAATTAATGGTTTTTTTTTCTACTGAAAAGCAAGCTTAAGTTTTTTCTTCAAATACTTCGGGGATGAAAAATAAACACTTTATGCAACATTTTTTTTGCTAATACTGTAGAATAATTTTTAATTGAGGGTCTTAATGATTCAACAATTTTAAAATGAAATCCTCCTTAATCGATAATACTTTAAAATCAAATTTTTAAAATGCCAGGACAATGTCACTATTAATTCCTTCAAAATTGCAACATTTCATATTGAAATGCTTGGTAGTCAGTTTTGAATTTAATAATCTTCGATTTAAATATTCTTAATTGTTCGGTTTAAATTTTAAACGTAGAAAATTGTCTGGTATTTTAAGTTTTTCGAAATCGTGAAATATCAAATTGAAAGACTTGATAATTGCACAATTTTCAGTTTGAAGGATTTGTAATAAAATAATTCTGAATTGAATGCCTCCGAAAAAAATTCGAAACAATGGAAAATTAAGAAAACAATTTGTCAAATTCAAGCCCGATTTTTAGCTGAAAATTAAAAAAAATGAATCACTTAAAATTGAAAAATATTTGATTGGCAGATTTGAAGAATGAATAATAATTCTAAATGGAGTGTTGAAAATTAAACGATTTGAAATTAAAAAGTTACAAAATGTGTTTCTAAAAATCAAAATAGACAAAAATTGATCTATCTGAAATTGATGCCTCAGTAATTAAATTTTTAAAAATTTTGAATGGTTACAATTTCAGAGTTCTGAATTTTCATGTTGAACGCTAAATTTTCAATTTTTCCCTTTGATAAGTTTTAATTTTGTAATTAAAATTGAAATGATTAAATTTTGAAAAGCATAATTAACAATTTGAAAATTATAAACTTTTTAACGATTTAAATTTACTCAAAATAATTGAAATTTTTAAGATTTTGAGTATAAAAAAGTTTGAATATCACAATTCTTGGTAATTAATTTTTTTTTTCAATTTTAAATAAAGTTTGAATTCGTTTAATTTTCAACGTTCCATAGTAGAATTTCTTTTCATCTTTAATGTTTCCCATTTGAAATTACTTCATTTTGAACGCTTCTTTAGAACAATTCAATTTTAATGGTTTACAATTGAAAATTTTTCCATTTTGAACGGCGAAAATAACGGTGAGATTATTTTTTGTTCAGAAAAATTTGTCTAATAAATTTTAATGTTGAATTATTTTTTTTCATGTACTAACGATTAAAAATTCTAGAATTTAAGGAGCTTTGGTTTCGAAACATTCAATGTAGTTTTCAATTTAAAAAGTTCAAAAGTTTAAAATTTTAAATTATTCAATTTTGAACGCTTTTTATTAGAAATAATACAATTTCAATTGCCTTGAATTTAAAATGATCCAATTTTCAAAATTATAATCTGAAATGATTTAATTTTGAATGTTTTGAAATTGTCCTATTTTTGAAATTTTAATATAAAATCGTTCAATTTCGAGATTCTTTAATTCAAAATAAAATTGTTCTCATTTGAACGCTTTGAATTAAATATGATACAATTTCAACTACTTTCTAATGAAATTGTCCAATTTTCGAAATTTTAGTCTGAAATTGTTCAATTTTGAGAGCTTCTGATTTAAAATTTAAAAATTTCAAATTATTAAATTATTAATGCTTGTATTTAAAAATGATACAACTTCAGTTTCTTCTTATTCCATTCGAATTATTCCCCTTTTTGAAAAATTTTACTTGATTTAAAATTCTTTGATTTTGAACGTTTTTAATTTATCTTATTGATTTCTATTGAAAATCGTTCATTATATTTTTTAAATTTCAAGCGCTTTCAATTCAAAAATCATTAATTATTATTTATTATTTTGGCAATGTTAAAATCTCTTGATATTACACATTTTTTAATAACGGATTTTTAAATTGGTCATATTTTTAATGTTAGGAATCAAAAATAAATAGACATATAAACGCGCGCATTCATTTACTAAAGGCCTTTAAAGGAAAAAACCTATGCTTTCTTTTCAAACAAAAAAAAAGAAAAAAGATTCGTAAGTACAAAACTTTTGTTGGAATTGTTGATCCGCAATTTAGAAGATCAAATCTTAATTTTTTCAAAAAATGTTTATGATTAATGGAAAGGTTATAAAAACCCTTTTAAACCTTTAGAGCAAAAACATTTTTTATTGTAATAAGAGAGTTATAAATCACCAAAATAGATGGTAGTTGAAAAACAAAGGACTTCTAATTTTTAATTTTTACATTATTAAAAGTTTGATAAATTGATGAAATAATTTTTTTTTAATTTTAATTTTAAATACTCTAAATTCAGAAAAGTTATGATGCTTCAAATGCTTTGATTTTGTACTGCAGTTTTCAATATTTGAATTAAGAATTTTTTCAGGTTTGAAAGTTTCAATTTTTTAATTTTAATGACCTGGAAAAATGTTTGATAATCGGGAAATGACCAGTAATTTTTTGTTTTCAGAGGCACTATGGAATGTTTCAGATTCACACTGAGGATTTGACTGCTAAAAAGAAACTTTTCGCGCACATAGCGCGCCAATCATGATTGCTAGTTACTGAAATAAACCAATTATTTGCTTTGATATTATTGTAAAAAATTGAAAGTGACTGAGTTTTCATTTTTGATGCTGGGTTATATGCAGATTTTGAATGATATAGTATTGGAAAATAAGAAGAAATATGCAGAGAATCAGTTCGTATGCTGATATTTGTATCATATTGATAGATATTCTGGTGGGAAATGAATAAAAGGTTGGAAGTTCGAGCATCGCTACTCTTGAATTTCGAATTCACTGACCCAAATTTAAATACACACACACTGAAATGTCTTTTTTTGTATTTTTTATAAATATTTTTGTAACAAACTAATAATAAGAAAAAAGAAAAATATTAGACTAACAAGAAAAACTGGACTCTTTTTTAATTTCATATGAATCGAAAAATTGGGTTCAATTCTAAATATCTATTTCAATATAATTAAAATAATCATGATTCAATCATCATCATTAAAATATCAATTCTATAAATATCATGTGCAAATGTTGCCATGCTTGTCGTTTGAGAAAATGCATCTGATTTCCCAGTATGTAATATGTTTGATGTAGCAAATCTTGCACGAAGTTACTGAATCTATACCGAAGCAAGAAAGAGAGTTTACATACCACAGCATTTCACATGTTGTTTTCCGGTTTTCCTGCTGTCTGTCGTTCAGCTCATGTGGCACCCATCTTCCGGTTTTCATGATCTTTCCCATGGCTTTCAAACGTCTGGAAATGGTTGTCTGGGACACATTTAGTTGTTCTGCGAGCTGTTTTTGCGACTGACTATCGTCTTCATCTAGCAAAGCCTGCAATTCGACGTCTTCGAACAATTTCGGTGGTTTGCCGCGGTCAGCGTTTCTCACATCAAAATTACCACTTTTAAACTTGTTGAACCACTCATTACATGCCGACTCTCTATTCATAGAGATAATACTGACAAAGATCCTGATTATGAAACTGAAACAGATGTTTCTCCCTCTGACGCAACTTGCAATGACCTAACATTCGAAGTTAAGGTCAAATCGAAGGAAGCTGTTTCTGAGGCTGAGTACTTTAAAATTCCTATCCAGAGGACAGTTGCTACTCATAAATACTGCTGCATTTTTTTCTCTATGAAAAATATAACTGTTATTCCTGAAGAAGCGCGAATCCTATCGTATATCAAAAAGAATTTCTTCATACCACCTGGAAATCGGTGTTGTGCAACTCATATTCTAAAAAATCGAATATATGAGGAAAATCTTGGCCGTTTAAATGTGCATTCCAACACTGCAAGTCGCAGCGCATCAGAGTTGTCCAAACTAATGGAAATTCTTCCCATCAAATGTGGTTCGACATTGCTTGACAAAATCGGCGAATTTGGCCTTTCAGAAAAACAAACTACAGTTTTTACTGGGTTATCTTGGGGAAATCTTCTTGAAATAAAAGACTTAATGACTTCATTGGGTAATAGTCAGTCTCGTTCAGTGATTCAAGCTTTTGTTGTGTTTCTTTTTAAACTACGTACAGGAAATTTTGATAAACTATTAGCTTCTATATTGAACATAGATAATGAACAGTCAATTTCGAAATATTCTAAAAGTATAATTCAATCTTTTGAAAAAGGTGTTTTACCACTTCGTTATGGTTTAAATTCTGTTGACAGAGATAATCTTATTCAAAACCATACGACAGAAATTGCAAAAAAATTGTTTGATGTTCATGATAATTTCCTTCTGATTTATGATGGTACGTATGCGCGTCATCAGAAAAGTACAAATAATGAGTATCAAAAGAAATCTTGCTCTGGACCGAAGAAGGTTCCTCTTTGTAAGCCCTTCACTATTTGTACGACTGATGGATACGTAGTGGACATGTTGGGCCGTATCCTGCAAACCAGAATGATGCGGATATCATGAAAACCATCATTAAAGATCCAAATAGTTTATGCAAGTGTTTAAGGACGAATGATGTCTTTGTCCTTGATCGAGGCTTCTGTGACGTAATTGAAGATTTAGAAGAAACAATTTTAAAGTACTGATGCCTGCTTTAAAAGGGGAAAGAAAGCAATTGTCAACAGAAGAATTCAACCAATCACGTTTTGTGACTAAAATTCGATGGGCAGTTAAAGCTATTCATGGTATGTTCAAACAAAAATATCGTCTTCTGGACCATAAAATAGATCATAAGTTTTGGTACCAAAAATTGGAATCTATTTTAAAGTGGCATCATTTCTTAATAATACTGAGGGTCAAAGGCTGAAGTCTGACAAAGAACTTCCCAATGAAATATTACAAAGAATGCATGCTGAAAAAGATGTTGAAAATACACTAGCTACTGAGGCAGAGGAGAAAGGATGGATACGTCGAAAAACTCCCTTCAAAACAGTCACATCAGATGAAATTCTGGATTTTCCAGAAACGAGTGAAAGGGATTTAATAATCTTTTTCACTGGATCCTACCAGCTTTCTCAAGCTGTATCTTGTTTAGCAAAAATGGTAGATAAGGATGGCAAACTGATCCCTGAGTACGTAAAAGAAGAATCCAATGTCCTTAGGTTGAAAGTACAATCCCGACACATTTCTCGAATATCATATAGATGTTTTATAAGATACAAGCTTAATAGCTTTGGTGTTTTCGAGGTAACACACTATGCATGTGAGTGTGCTAATGGCAGACGAACAGTTGGCTGCTGCTCACACATTACTCGTGTATTACCTCTCTCATGCTAGATATTTGTCGAAAATTCTTCATTCAGCACAAGTACTCAGCAAAATGTTTAAAAAAACCATTGCACTGCAGTGACTAATGATGATACCGATGAGGAATAAGAAAATTCTGAATTAATGAGAGGCGAGGGGACTCACGATAATAAAGCACCCCGGTGTGTGAGAGGCGAGGGGACTGACGATAATAAAGCACCCCGATTTGTGAGAGGAGAGGGGACTTACAATAATAAAGCATCCTGGAGAAAAGAGTTTAAAATCGTACTGCAACCTCCTCGTGGTGAACTCTGGAAACTATAATTTGGATAGGCTAACTCCAGACGTTTATGAAGGAAATATTACTTATGATGTATCTTATTACATCAGTTACATAAATTACAATGCTATCCTCAATTTCAACAACTTTTCTAACCATGAAAAAATGCAATAGAGTTGTGTTCCAAAATATGCAGTCGGGAGCAGTGCACCATAACGGTGCGCAGTGTTGCATGCACGATTTATATATTTTTTGACATTGTTCCACCCCTTCAAAAAATTTAACAAAAATAAATGTCATGAAGAATATTCTAAGAAATTTTTATGTAAAATATGAATGTGGTTACTCTAGAACATAACCTCAAAAAAAGCTTCGAAAAATTCAAAATTTTTTTCACCTGTAATTTTTTTCAACAATTTTTTTTCATAGCCTTATTAGTGTCCACAACATATATTTTGTTCATCAAAATCGGTCAAGCCATTTTCGAGAAAAACCAATTTTAAAATTTTTCTTTATCCCTCCATAACCTCCACAAAAGTGAATTTTGAGGTTTATCATTGGGAGGAATTTTAATTTACATGGATGCGAATCAGGGACAGGAATTTCAAGTTATTACGTGCCAGGGCAGATTTTGTATGCTTACCCGGCTATGCCCTTTTCGAAACCCGGAAAGATCGAAATGTATATCATAAGTTTCAAAATATATCTGTCGAAAATCTTAACATTTGATATCTCTTTTCTGTTTCAGGTAAGCTTTCATATTTGGATCTCGTATGACATTAATTCTGCGTAAGTTTTATTAAGGTTTATCGCAATATATCCATTTTTTTAATGATAAGATTTTTCCTCTGTATACTTCTATTTATAATGTATATGTTAGGTTAATACTTTTCTTTTATTATAGCTATCAAATGGGGTTTTTCTCATAACATTGTGCGCTCTGAAAATGCTCAGTTCAACCAAAAGCTAAACGATTAAAATATATCCACTTTTTCACATGAATTTTTTCTTTACTAATATGTGTGTTGACTTTTCTTACATGTCTTTACAATGTAGAATAAATTTTTTACATGTATTTTTTGCACGTGATCCCTAAACAATTGTTCACTATTAAAATAAATGTCTGACAAATAATTATATTTTTTATTTGAATAATATAATATAAAGAATATCTTTAATTCAAGTAAATGTATGTCATATTGATACCTCAAGTGCAATGAAATTCATTCAATATCCCCATTTTTTAAAACTTTATAATTAAAATTTTGAAGAAATTGTTTCACCCAAAGTAAATGTAATTATTATTATTATTATACCATTAAGCCAAATCCCTTTCGGGGTAAGCGTAACTCGTTCGGTTCTGGTCTCGT
>JAUMHM010000083.1:36639496-36650499 GCA_032362435.1 Melikaiella ostensackeni
TTTTCATTAACGTTTTTGTTTATGGTTCACTATAACTTTAGACAGGATTTACGTGTCAAGATGATTTTTTCTTAAATGCAGGTATTGATAGTCGGAATGACATAGATACATAAAGATTAGCGTTTGTCAATTACAGCCAAGTAGAACCTCGAAAATGTTACATCAAAAATTGATTTTTCATTAACGTTTTTGTTTATGGTTCACTATAACTTTAGACAGGATTTACGTGTCAAGATGATTTTTTCTTAAATTCAGGTATTGATAGTCGGAATGACATAGATTCATAAAGATTGGCGTTCGTCAATCACAGCCAAGTAGAACTTTGAAAATGTTACATCGAAAATTTATTTTTTATTAAAGTTTTTGTTTATGTTTCACTATAACTTTTGACAGGATTGACGTATCGGGATGCATTTTTTTATTAAATTCACCTAATTATAGGCAGAGTAACATAGGTACATAAATTCATTTATTTTCTTGTTATTTCGTGTTTCCTAGTAGAAAAATAATCTTCTTGGTTGAAAATTCATCTTTTTTGTTCGGAATTCAACTGCTTCGTTAAAAGGTGAACTCCTTCGTTATAAATTCATTTTTTATTCGAGGATTCATCATTTTAGTTGAAAATTCGTTTTTTTTCTGGTAGAAAATTAATCTTTTGGGTTTGAAAATTCATCTTTTTGGTTAAAAGTTGAACTTCTTTGCTAAAAATTCATTTTTTTGATTGAAAATTCATCCTTTTAGTTGAAAACTCATCTCGTTGGTTGAGAGTTTATCTTTTTTAATGAAAAATGTAACTACATTGGTAAAAAATTGAAGTATTTGGTTTGAAATTAACTTCTTTGTTGAAAATTCATTTCTATTGGTTGAAAATACCACTGCTTTATATAAAAATCGTCTATTTGGCTTAAAACTTCAACAATTTGGTTGAAATCGGTTTTCTTTCTCGACTGCAAAATCTTTCTTGGTTGAAAATTCAATTTTTCCATCAAATTTCGTTTTTTTCTTGGTTTAAAACTTGATCTCTTTTGGTAGAAATTTCCTCAAATTATCTTTTCTGGTTAAAAATTCAACTGTTTGGTTGAGAATTAATCTGTTTTGGTTGATGATCTAACTGTTTTGTTGAAAATTCGTCTTTTCTGGGACAAAATAATCTTCTTGGTTGAAAATTCATCTTTTTGATTGAAAATTCAATTACTTGGTTGAAATTTAAACTCCTTGTTCAAAAATTCATTTTCTCGTTTAAAGATACATCATTTTAGTTGAAAATTCGTCTTTTCTGGTAGAAAATTAACCTCCTTGTTTGAAAACCCAACTACTTGGTTAAAATTTGAACTTCTTCGTTGAAAAATCATTTTTTTGTTTTAAGATTCATCATTTTAGTTGAAAATTTGTCTTTTCTGGTGCAAAATTAATCTTCTTGGTTGGAAATTCACCTTTTTCGTTAAAAATTCAACTATTCAGTTGAAAGTTGAACACCTTTGTTGAAAATTTATCTCTTTGTTTGAAAATTTATGTTTTTCAGTTGAAGATTCAACTATTTGGTTGGAAATTCTTGTGCTTTTTTGAAAATTCGTTTTTTTTTATAGGAAAAAGTTATATTTACATAATTTTACATAAGAATTATATGAATAAACATTTCCATCCATAAAAAAAAATTTGAAAAAAGTCGAATTTTTCGAAAACGGGTCACCATTGGCAAATAATGTTTTGGCAAATGAACAGTCATTGAGTGGACTCTCAGTAGGGAATTTATCAGATTTGAGAAAAAATCTCAACTCTGATCATCTTCCTGTTAGTATTCAAAAGCAAGGAATAGCAAAATAGGAAGTCTAAACAAAAGATCGTCAGAATATTCTAAATTTGTTATGTTTTTCTGAAAAGAAATTCGCATATTCATGCGAACTCGTGCCCACGTGGACTTTGGCCCAACCCCCCTGCCCCCCTCGTGGTCAATCGTTCACTTTTGACATCTCCCCCCCCCCAAAAAAAAAGTTCACGTGTTATATGGACGGCCCTAAGATCTGTGTATTCAAAAAATTATATTCAAAAAATTAAGCAACCCTATTATTCAAATTTTTTACAGGCGTGAAATTGATACGTGTTAGGAAGAAAGTAAGTAAAGAATGAAATTATATGAACACACAAATGAAAAGCTATTACCGTTTATTATCGCAAATTTGAAAGATCAGACACCAAAACCCACATAGGAAGGTCCATATATCTTCTTCTCATTTTCCGAGGGATCGATTGAACTCGTTCTTTCTGCCTTCAAGCGTGAAATGAACACCGCAAACTCATTTTTTTGCGAAGACTTTGAACCGTCTATTTCGTTTGAAAGACTAAGGATCAAATTTTGAAATGGAACTTCTTCAAATGATTGGATATCTCGTTTCTCATATTTTCTCGGAACTCTTTTCTTGATCTTTGCTTTAAAGGCAATTGAAGAGCTAGAGAGATTTTTGAAAAACAGAATTTAAAAAAATTAAATTTTGCGTAAAATGACCCTCAGTGAAAGTATTTTTGATGGATAGAGATCGAGTTAACGTGTGAGAAAGACCGACCAATTTTCTGATTTTTGCAAATCCAACTTTAGCTCCCTTCATGCTCTAAGTGAGGTTAGAGAAAACATTGAAATTCACATATAATAAAGCTTGAAACCTCCCTTTCAAGACCAGACAAAGAAACTTAAAAAAATATTCAGTCGTTCTCAAGATATGATTAAATTTATAAAGCCCTGAACGTTCGACTTGCGAGCCGTCCGTCACTCAAGCGAGTTGGCCGCCTCTCGCCTTGCAACCAGGACCGAATAGGCACTTGGCGCCTCTCGGGGCCCCATATTTCGAGACTTCTGTTACTTTTAATGAAATAAAACTCATGGATATAATAATTCGTTAACGCTAATTTCTGACGCTCAAAATTAATTGCAAAAAATATGAATAATTATAAATAATGCAACCGATTTATTATAAGAATTTTGGAGGACGAAATTGGAATTGAAAATAATAATTAAATTGATATACATATCACTTTCATTTAAAAATTAAAATTTAGGCTTAATTAATGAACATCATATCATTTTCAATTAATCTAAAATAATAAAAAACAGTAAATTGAAACTGCTTGCTTTAATTTTTAGCGTCAAAAATTAACGTTAACAAGTAATTTTAACCTTAAGTCTTATTTCATTAAGAGAAACAAAAGTCTTGAACGATGGGGCCCCGAGAGGCGCCAAGTGACTTTTCGGTCCTGGTTGCGAGTTGAGAGGCGGCCGACTCGCTTGAGTGATGGATCGCAAGTCAAACCACAGGGGTGAAGCTAGCATAGGAACTTCCAGTAACAAATCTGACTTTCGGCTCAGTTTGATCTGGAGTCCTTTCTAGGGACTTTGAAAATATTCAGTTTGCGAAAATCCAATGAACTTTGAAATCGTTAGTGTGGTAGCACTGATATTATGGCTGGAGCAAAGCTGGCAAAGCCATATCAGCCATGTGTCAACAAACTCTAATTAAAAAATGGAATAAGAGTATAATAAGATAAGCGCAAATGGTTATTTATATAGATAAATGAACTTAAAAATTCTGTCTCTAAATGCATTAGAAGTAGGGCAATCATTTTTGCAGTAAATGTTCGTGAAAAGTTGCTTACGATGAACCGCTAGTAAAACCTAACCTCAAAGTGTTTATTGCATTAAAGGCCTAGTTTTCGTAAATTAGAAGTTATTGCACAAATTATTTAAATTTTTACTGACATGCTTACTGCTTCAATGTAGACTTCTAATGTACACTGTTTTTATTCACACCTTTTTCAGAATGAAATTGGACTCAACACGTCAAACAAGATTAATAAAAACAAGACGCAGACGCTGCACTTTATCAAGCGATTTCTGAACATTCACAAACGAATCGCAATACTCTCGCTTTTCTTATTTTACACTTGCAAGGAGTCTCGAGCAGTCTACAGTGTAAAATGCTGATTAGTAATCTTGCCAAAGTCTTTGAACCGACGTTGGTCGGTTATAGTTCCCAGGAACCACCAGCTATATCGATACTTAGCGAAACGAAGATCCAAGCTGCGGTAAATGAAAGCTTTTTTAATTCTCGAAATATATATATATATATATATTTCTAAACAGCATGACAATTCTAGTAATTTCATGATTTGAAACAATGTTTCTTTACGATGCGTTAGACAGTTGTGTACATTAAAAAAAAACATTTGTAAACGATTTTTGTGATTTATGCCATTTATTGATGTTATTGTGTACTTCAATTTTTGTATGTAATAATATCAATAAACGGTATTACAAACTATTGACAACGGTAATAAGTACAATATTTCAAATTTAAATATCCCGCCCGCACGGCCGCCTGCGATTTTAGTTCCCTCACTTCTCACATAGGCGTACGTGTCGCTCCATAAGCGGCCATATTGGATATATTTCCAATTTTTATCACGCATTATCACCCCCGTGAGTCGAACGCTCAGGACTTTATACATTTAATCATATCTTGAGAATGACTGAGTATCTTTTAAGTTATTTGGTCTCGATTTGAAGAGGAGATTCCAAGCTATATTATGTGTGAATTTAAATGTTTTCTCTAACGTCACTTAGAGCAAGCAGAGAGCTGAAGTTGGATAATGGAAATTGGCAGAAATCAGAAAATTGGTCGAAATTTCTCACATGTGAACTCGATCTCTGTCCATCAAAATACTTCCACTAGAGGTCATGTTACTCGGAATTTAATAAGCTTTCCATCTGTTTTTTAAAAATCTCTCTAGCTCTATTTCTGACTGAAATATCCACGAAAAAAGAGAGGCCTGTTTTTAATACGATTTTTTTAGTGGACTGACAATTCTGTACGGTACTGTAATATTTGAAATATATTTGTAAATTAAAAAAATATGAACTGATAGATGGAAAATTATAGTTTCTGAAATTGGACGAGAGGAATGTAAAAATTGATGGAATTCTTTTTTATTCGACATGTAAAGCTCTATATCTACTCGTATATAGATGCAGACGATTGTGATCATTTTCTGCATGACCGTGCAAAATCCAATTCGATCTCATAAATTTCTTTTTACGTTTGAAATTCAGTTTCGTTATTTCCACATTATTTGCGAATTTTCAGGTATGTATATATAGGTATACATTAAACTATAATTCAATGCTTAAGAGAACGATTTTACTAGCCTGAACCCTGAGGCAATGACTCGTCTGAATAATATAAAAAAGTAATACAAAATATAAAATATAAATGAGAATTTAAACCGTAACAAGAAATGAAAAAAATTCCCGGTTTTTTGTAATTCTTATGATGTATACCGAGAATAAGAAAAACGGATACTAATTAAACCGTTGACGTAAAAGAAAAAATGAAATTTTTCATTTCATTCGCTTCTTGTATTCTTATTTGCATTAGCGACTCTTTAATACTGAGGAAGATGAGAGATGATTAAGAATAGTAATATGATTTTTTCTTTTCCTTTCCCCTAGATATTCCAAGGAAGAAGTACAATGAACTTTCACAATGATATAATAAAAATGACATGACATTATTTGTAAAACAACAGTAAATGGGTTTCATAAAAAACTAGAGAACTATCAAAGTTACTTAGGAAACTGCAAAAAATGTTTATAAAGAAAAAAGGTTTCAAAGTATAATTAAAAATTTTTAAGAACTTCAAAAAGATACGCGGAAAAAATTTGTAGTTCAAACAGGAGAATACTGAAAAATCAAATCAATAAAACTATAAAATATTTGAATAAAATAATTTTTGTTCTTAAAATACCCAACTATAACCTCGATTCAAAGATTTTAATATCTTTGAATTAGCTATGTGACGTCAAGACTCAGATGTCATACAAAATGGCAACTTCACATACAAATTTTTGGTTAGTAAGAAATGTGGGGAAATGAAATAAGTTTTAATCCAAGTTTTGAAAAATCACAAAAGTTTAGAAACTAGTTCTGCTATTAAGTCCGCTTGTTTCACATTCAAATAGGCCCTTGTAATTTGTTTAATTGTAAGCTAAATTGTTGACTCAATTATAAATTTCAAACCTCTATTAAAATTAATCCTATTTCATTAGCGCCATATTCAGAGTTCCAACATTCGTAATTGAGCTATATAATATCTTTGTTTTAACGATTTATATATGTGATTCATTAATAATAATATTAAAAATAAATTCTGCTGCAAATTCCTGCTTGAAGTATTTTATCAATATTGCTGGTTCGTTTTTAACAATAATTATAACTAGATCAAGGCTAAATATCGCTGCTTCAGCTATACATTTTTCCGTGCATCAACTAAAATTATTTTTTATTCATTAAAATAAACAATGATTATTCATACTCTTTATATATAGGTTAGCGGAACCAATCACCAAGTGGAAACTATTGTAGAGGAAACAGTTTATTTCTTTTAACCTGAAACTTCAATATGGTAATTTTTTAGCAGAAGTTATTAACTGAGTCTCACATCAGTTAAGCTTCTGAATCATAAAACTTATTGCAACTTATTTGCAGCACTCCTGGAGCGTTCTGACATATTTTGGATTCACATCATCCCTCTAACAAAGGCTTATTATTAAATTAAATTAGGCAAAGCAATAAAATATTCAACGATAAGAGAGAAAAAGGAAGACAATAATTATCTAACACAAAAAACAGAATTTTTTGTTTAATAAAATGAATATCAAAACGATAAAATATTATATTATATTTGCTGATTTTAATATCTCTGTATGTGAAGTAAAATTATTGATCTAGAAAGTATATAGAAAGTATCCCAAAATCCTGTAGCAAATTGTTTTATTCAGCTGTAATTCATATTTAATTAATTTATTTAGTTTTATTCTGAAATATGAAAATTATTACGAGTTATGTCGGTGGATAATAATTAAAATACGCAACGTTTTCTCAGACTTTTTCTTAGTTGGCGACGGAAGTTTTTTAAATTTTTTTTCTGAAACTTGGCAAATGAGTAGTAAGATGATACTTCTTCCATTCGAAATAAACATTAAACCCAAAAAGCTATACCTAGTAGTTGAATGATAGCTGACGTAATCACAAAAAGATTTTTGTGGACACTCATATTTCGGTACCGTCAACTGGCGCGAACCGCTACAGTTTTTCTTGAAACATAATAATAAGGAAAGAAACAAAAATTAGCTATAACGTATGAACATAACCCAAAACTTGTTTGATTTGTTTTAGTTATTATTGACTATATGGCTATATAAGTATTCAAAAATCACTGTACGCGTATTTTTGTCACGTAATTTATGAATGTAAAACGTTTTTTGATTTTATTTATAATCTATTTCGGTTGTAGCGATTCGCCCTGGAATCTTCGGATTTAGGTTATTTGTGAATAACTTAGAAACGAAATCTAAAAAAAAACCTGATTAGGAAGGACTTTGTTTCTCTTCGGAAGGGATTCAATCGCACAAAGTTTCGTTATTTTAGAACTCCTTATTTAAAAGATACATATGTAGGTTTGGGTAGTCTAACCTTTGATCGATGCAATATGTTGACATTTTTAGCGTTATTAGTTTTTTTTACAAATCAATATGTATTAATTTGTTCATATGGTCGATAAAGTAGAGACATTTCTTGATCTATTGAGCCCAAGATCAATTTGCAAATACAATTATTGAGCCCTTGACAATTCTGTGAAAATTGTTGTAGCGATTCTCTCCGGTTGCGTTTACAATAGTCTAATCTTCTTTAGAAGAGATTTACAAACAAGAGCAATGTTGTATTTGTATTTTTTGCTACCGATTCTACATTCTATCCCAAGTAGGCTGGACACCAAGAACTCAGAGCGGATGTCGTCAATCCTGTTGGCTCCGTAGGGCGCACTTTTTCTATAATTCCGTATTTTTCATGGCGATCAGCTATTCGCTGAAATTTCCGGCATGTGCAGTGGAGTTTATTTTTCCACGCATGCGCTAAGCTTAGCCAATAGCTGATCGCCTTGAAAAATACAGAATTATAGAAAACGTGCGCCCTACGGAGCCAAAAGGAGTGGCGACATCTGCTCCGAGTTTTGGGTGTTCAGCTTAATTTGCTCACTCCAGCATGATCTAGTTAGATGACGTCAGAATTATTCTCTTAACCTTGGTGAAACTTTCGCCGAAATCCATTCAATTTTTAACCGTTCCAAAATTTATTTGCAACACATTTTAACTTTTGTTTTTTCTGCGCTTAAACTGGAGTCAGCAGCATAAAGTTATTTCTATCAAAAAAATATCCAAACATCTAAAGTAATACCTCCCAAAAAGATAGAATTTTAAAGAAACCATACTTCAATTTTCAGTAAAAGGATGACGGATTAAATGAATGAATTCTTATTAAAAACTTGAGAAAACTGTGACTTGAATACACGAAAATAATCTTTATAAATCCGAAGGAAAATATGCCATTCTCTGGGAGGCACGAAGCATATTAGGGTTTACTTGCTTTCCATTATGCGTATTGCTAATAAGTACTACATTTCCAGCGTTCTTTGTGTGGAATTCTATAGAATTTACAAGGAGAGAATTTGTGGTTGCTAAGAGAACAATGCATGCACTCTCAACACACATAAACACAAATACACATATGGTATAGGCAGCTAGAGGAGAAATTCTGAACTGGCCATCGCCAGACCATTGTTTTCATCCTTTCAGCCTAGTGCCAATCTTGGTCTCGGTCAAGACCTTGTCGGAAATGGAAGTATCGACAATTTATACCGGAGTTTAGCTGACATTTGTTCAGCTTTCAAATTGACATGTTCAGCATTGCGAGCATGAACCTGCATTGAAATGAAATTTTAATCTGAGATGGAAAATATATAAATTTCCGTGAATATTCAATATCTATTCTACAATAATGTATATTCATTACTTATATTTGAATTTAATGGTTCTCTGTTCTCTACCTAATTCACTTATTCATTTACTAGCATAATATTTGCGCTCTATAGCGTTAGTGCGTGTGTAGCATTTTTCCATTTACAGAAAAAAACAGAAGTGAATTTCTGTTTATTTCTGTTAATTCAGAATTTTTCTATATTGACCTATAAATCACTATCTCTGAAAATTCAAGTATGTTTCTTTAAACTTACATAGACCTAGACCAGTAGGGAATGTTCTAGAAAATTTTGAATTTGGGGGTGGGGTGGAAATTCCAATTTTCCTATGTTGGTCTGTAAACTATTGTAAAAACACTGGCAGAATTCAAGTGTTAAAGCAAACTTTTTCAACCACAAATGTCATCGCTCAATAATAAACAAATTCAAAAACCAGTAGAAGCACTGCAACTTCAAGTTGAACGAAGTTGAACGGACGGAAGGACAACATTAGGAAGCCACGTACTTTATTATTATATATTCCTTTATTTGTATCTCACTTGTAATCACAGAGTGGCCGCTGGACTGGAAAAACCGGGAAGTGACCGGAAATTTTTCAATTTTGTATTACAAAACGTTTATAATAGTTTATGAATTGGTCAACAGGAATTAATTGAAATAATTCTATCATTACATCAAGTTAAAAAACTATAATCCCATTCATATCAAAGTTCGTCAACAGGTAATGTTTCAGAACATTTTGAATTTTTCTGATGATTTTGAATATCGGTATTTTTTTTATACAAAAGGTGTTTCCTTAGATTTACGTAGTTGCTACTACCTCTTCAAGAAGATTTACAACTTCCTAGGAGTAACAGAGAATGTTTCAGAAAGTTTAGAATTTCGGGGTAGTGGATAAATTGTAATTTTCCTACATGTTGGCCTATAAAGCACTCTAGTCCTGGAAATTAATTTTTCTCCTTCAAATAGTCTTTCTTTAGATTTACCTAAATAGTTTACGACTCTTCAGGTTAGCCTTATTTAACCTCATTTACGTATCCTGGGACCAACAGGGAGCGTTTCAGAAAATATTGGATTTCGAGATGGCGCGGAATACCAATTTTTATATGTTAGCCTATAATATTCATATTTTTTAAGATTACATTTTGAGAAGAAATATTTCATTAGCCCCGATTTTCAATAAGGGAATGACGGGATCCAATGTGATTTGTACTTTTATAAGAAACACATTTTGCCAGTTGTTTTCGGACTAAACCATTTCGGTGAGAAGAGATTAAACAAACTTAAATCAAATTAGGTCAAAAACTATCGAATGTTAAAGAAAAGATTTGTATTTGTTTAAAACAAACATTCAAAATTTAAATAATCGTAACTTTATAGAAATTTTATTAACTCAAATTGGAAAAATATATTTAGCCTAATTTCCTCTAAAAACAACATATTTCTTCTCCGAAAGATTCTGTGACGGGGTATTTTGGTTCTATAGTTGTGGAAAAACAAGAGTCAACTACGGCTTGAAAGTCGTTAAAACACCTAACATATTTTGAAGAACCAATACTACAAATTCCACTCAGTATATCAATTTTGTGTAAAAGCGTTTTACAAGAATTACCCGTGAAAGCGGAACTTCTGTGTACAAACTCGCGAGTAACATTACGCATTTTGGCCCATTCGAGACTGTCATTTTCAAACTTCATTAGCGTGTGATTATACAGTTTACTTACAATCCCAAGAATGAGATGTAGTTCTGGTGGTGGAATCATTTCCAATATTTTTGTGTCACCATCTTCCAAAAAAATTATAGGAGTATGCGTACAACTGCGTGACACAAAAATATTAGGAATAATTTCTCCACCAGAACTACACCTCATTCTTGGGGTTGTGAACAAAGTGTATAAACACATGCTCATGGAGTTTGAAAATGACAGTATCAAATGGGCAAAAATACGTAATGTTGCTCGCGAGTTTGTATACGGAAGTCCTGCGTTTGCGGGTAATTCTTATAAAATGTTTTTGAACAAAATGTTACAAATTTCACGCAGTATATCAATTTCGTTCAAAGCATTTTACAAGAATTACCCGTGAAAGCGGAACTTCTGTGTACAAACTCGCGAGTAACATTACGCATTTTGGCCCATTCG
>JAUMHM010000083.1:36790208-36806964 GCA_032362435.1 Melikaiella ostensackeni
ATAGAGAACATACACAGGAAGGAGTTAAAAGGAAACGGAATCCATTATGTTGATCTTTCGAAGATAAAAGAGTGCGACACTCAAGAAGGGCGTGAATTAAAAGGAACTTGCCGTGAATTCGGACTCAGGAACCTAGAAAACATAGGATGCGATCACTTTGCATTGGAAAACTACATGTTTTATATAAATTTACCAATTCGCCACGTTTTTTGAGGTTAGAGACGAAGTGTGACGTCATAAAACCACAACGACTCTGGATTCGTACTCAGCGACCTCAAAAACATAGAATATGACCACTTTTCATAGACGGGAATCATGTTTCACCTGAAATCAACGATTTTTCATGTTTTTTGAGGCTAGAGGCGAAATGTCACGTGATGGAGCCAAACCGGCTCCGGATTTGAATTCAGTGACCTCAAAAACTTAGGTTAAGCCTATTCTGGTCTCTGGGATTGACAACTTTTTTCTTGTGGAGCTGCAATAATTGATCATTTTTATTTCTTCTATTCATGAAAATTCATGACAAATAATCATTAGTAACGCTACATGTGTTCTCACAAAAAAACAGAGGGCATTTTCGTCGCAGCTCATTTTTTGTGTTCTCGAAGTAAGATTTTTTTTCTCAAAACTTAACGTGAACATAGTTGCATTCTCATTCTCTGGTGTCTCATTTTTGTAGCAACTCAAAACAACACCGAATCGGCATATTTTTAAGGATCGGCGTTTTTCTGTGATTCATATTCTTTGAATAAGTGAATATAAAGAAAAATATTACAATGAGTCAAATGAATAGGTTTCATTGACATAGAATTTATTCAGTTTTGATCTTATGAATGTATCTCAATGTTAAATGAAATTGAATATTAAATACTTATTTGATTTTTCAATAGAATTGAAATTGAAACAAAGTGATTTTAAATTTAATAGGAGGGTCTGTAGTATAAAAAAATGAAAAAGGTAAGTAGAAGAGGAGTTGAAAATAACTTCTCATCGAAAGAACTAGTGGCCTATTTATAATCCTGATCCTTTTAATGGGTAAGAATTACCCCTTTCCTGCACGTTTGAACCAAAGATCAACGGGATTTAGTAAATGTGCCCATTCAATTCTAGTCAGAGTTACTCCTACCTATTTTATTTCCACAGTTTGGTGCAATGGTCAAAGAGAAAAATTTTCAATTGGGATCTGATTTTATCAATTATTTCTACTAAGATATTTTTACATAGAAAAGTATGTTTTTGAATATATTTGCTTATAAGAATATCCACGGATACTTAATTATTCAATTTCAGATCAGCTGTTATAAATTATTATTTTTCCTGCAGATATTTTAATACTCCATGTTTTGTAATTTGATATTATTATACGTACAATCGGAATTCACTTGTCAACTCCATTCTTTCATTTGTCGATTGCACTCGTCAAATATTTCATTACAATAACACATGGCATTGCACGAGAGGAATCACTTTGTTTAATATTCTCAACTGTTTGTCAAGCGAGGATGAAATGTACGTCAAAATATATAACCACTAGATATAAAAAATCACAGTCTGTGTCCACGGGAACAAAAAAATTTTTAATTATGATGATTGTTACTTTTTTAACAATGAAAGGTTTGGAAAAACTTCTCTACAGGTTAAATATAAGAAAATATTGGTCTGTTGTTTAAACTTTGCAGATTTGATATTTGGTGCAGATATTTTCTAAACTACTATAAAAACTTTCTAAACTATTTTCATCGTCGTAAAAAAATAACAGTGACATTCAATTTGAGTTATCAAAAAGAACACATATGGGTTTTAATTTTAGAGGTCCTACTGGATTAAAAAAATCCCTTAATTTTTGAAAAATAATGAAATGAATGAAAAATAATCCAAGTATTAAGCGCCTGCTAAACTCTAGATAAAGGATTACTTAATATCTTGAGGGTGATTTTTATTGAATTATATGAGATGATATATGCTAGGAGGAAAATTTGACCGTCTTAAGAGGGTAGTTTCGAATGGTTTCGTTTTCTGGCCATTATTTTAGATTTCTGAGGCTGAAAAGGAAGCAGAAAGCTTTAAAACTATCTGAAAGTGATGAAAATGTGTTTAAATTGATATATACGAAAAGGGGGTGTGCCGCCCCTAAAAGTGAATTTCTCCTTGAAGTCCAATTTTTCATTTCACCCCGATACTCAACTGCGAAGTTGAAAAAAATCGGATTGTATAACATCAACTTAGCATCCTTCGTTTTTTGCTTTATTATTATTGTTTATAAATGAAATTTTTTCAAATAATTTTCACCTCGGATATTATTCAATGATAAAAAATGTCTCATCACCCAAAAAACATCAAATTTGCAAACTGCGTCCCTAACGAGGAATTTATGTAATTTTTTACAAAATAAATGAATCTTCTGACGAGGGCCACCACTGTGTGCCGAAACGTTTTGTTCCATTATGACCTGATTGAATTCAATTCTTTTAGACACTGAAGCTAAACCATTCTTCCAACTATTATTTTCCAATATTTTCATCAATTTCTCAAATTTCAGGGAGATTTTTTTATCACGATAATAATAATTCCTTATAATTTTCTTCTGTTTCTCTTTTTTGAGTGTGTCTACTAATTTTCGGTCACCGAATTCCCGGTAATTTTCCGGTTATCCCCGGCTTTTTTCAGATATCAAATCACTAGAAGCGCGAATAAAACGCATCTAAGATAAGATTGTCCTAATTGGTGAATAATTTCAAGATATGTATGATTTTTCACTCCTTTGGTATTAGCGATTAATTAATGATTCGTTATTGAAGAACGATTAAAAAACTATTTTTAATCTTTTATTATTACAGTTTAATTATAATTACATGTGTTTAAAATATAGTTAATGTAAAATTTACTTAGTGTTGAAATAAATAATTTTCATAAAGGTTTTTTCTAAAAACTCTTCAATAATTAATCAATAATTATTCGCTAATACCAAAGAAATGAAAAATCATATCGAAGAAATATTTAACAATTGGAATATCAAAAATAATTAACGAAATTAATTAACCAAAATGCAACATAAAGTTTATTTTAGAGAATTGTAGTTTTTGAAAATATTCGAAAAAATTTGAAAGAGTTCAAATAAAAAAGTCTTGCGCAACAAAGTAGAATTTCATAATTATTCATTATTAATTATCATATCTCTTAGAAAATACGATTTTTTTCAGAGCTTAAACGTTTTTCTCAACTGTTATAAACTTTTTAAATATTATAATTTTCAAATACTTTTCCAAATCATATTTATTTTAATTTTAAACAGTAGAAATTCAAATTTATTTGTCTTGCTATCATAATTTAAAAAACATCACATTTTCGAAAACTTTAAGTGTGATTCCCGGTTCGACTTTATATTCCCATTTTTTTCCGGTTTTATTTAAAATCCTGGTTATTTTCCAGATTTCGCGGTTTTCCGAGTTAGTAGACACAATGGGTTTTCCACTTGATGCGAACTGGATTAATAGAACCCAATCAGAAAATTCAGAAATTTTTGTTTGAAAGCTAGAAGAAAAATATTTGAAAAGTCTACTATTATATTTTCGGCTAAAAAGTTTATTATTTGGTTGAATCTTTAAGTATTTTTTTAAAAATTCGACAATTTTGTTAAAAAATCATACTTTTTGGTTCAAAATTAATGTTTTTTGGTTGAGGATTCAACTATTTCGTTGAAAATTAGTGTTTTTTCAAGAATTCAACTACTTTTGATTAAAAATTCAAATGCGTGATTCTCCTTGTATCGCAGAATTCGAGCATCGAAATTTTTTTCCACAATATAAGCTTAATTAAAACGTACTCATTATGTTAAAGGCTCAAAAATTTCGTTTCTATAATGGGCCGGAAAAAAATACGAGAATTTTGAAAACTATTGAAATTTACTGGAAATTCATGAACACCTTAAATGTAATAATATTATATACAGTTTTGAATAACACTTCTAATTTATATTAATAGGATAAAAAAATTGAAATCATTCGCGAGTGTAGTTAAGCTATGATAATCTATACTCTAATTTGTTTAAACAAATAGTTTAATTTAGAGATAAAATACTTTTCAGAGTGTTATTGTTTATTAACAATAGAACACATATTTTTAATAGGTCTTAATTGCGATAAAATTGGATAAAAACAAAGAGCGAAGAATGAGAATGGCGTACATTTTTTGATAAACCCAAAGCGTCTATCAATTTTATAAATAATTAAATTATAATTTTTTTTAATTTGATATTTTCTATATCATTATTCGCTAGCTTGACATGATCACACATCATTTTATGTTTTGAATAAATTATTAACGAATTTATTCTAAATAATTATCAGGCCAGACGATTGCAATTATGTGATACCCTGCTAAAATTCTCAGTTTGACATGTATTACTGAAGTAAAATTGCAAATTAGATCAGCATATTTGCAGATTAAGCAACTCATGAAATTCAAATTCATTAATCCTAATATGTTGCCAATACTTGAACGCGCCTTTTTCGAAAATAACTATTTTTTATCTGGGGACCACATTTAACAAAAATGAAAGAGGGAATTCAATATTTTTCGAGAATAAAGCTTTGAATTTTCATAAAGATAATAAATTGCGCAATCCTAAAATATCAACATTAATTACACCATTTATTTTCTTTTAGTAGAAAATATAACTTTTGTTTTGGAAAATGCATCAGGAATAGGCCAGGCTATGTAGTTTTGGCTGTTTGAACTAGTTTTAAACGAAACAAAAAAATTATATTAAGGATGACAGTAATTAAAGTTTGTTGTTTGTGGACATAAAAATAACTTTTTCAGAGAAAATTCTTATTCATAAGAGCAATTCATTTATTTTCTAAACTCTAGGGACATTGAATTCTGCGCTATGCGGTGAATCACCAAAAATATATTTTGGCTAAAACATCAACTATTACATTTTTCGTAGAGAATTCATCTTTTTTTATTGAAAATTCAATCACTTGGTTAAAAGTTGAACTACATTTTTAAAAATGCAATATTTTTGCTCAAAATGATAGGAGTTTAAAGCGATTGAAATTGAATTTAATACAATTGAAATTGAATTTAATGCAGTATCTACATTAATGGGATTTTAAAATATTGCATGGGACAATCAAGGCTTGCGTGGGACCACAAAGGATTGCAAGAGATTGTTTGAGCTTCCACGGAGTTGCATGGAATTGAAAGCAGTGCATGGGATTGCACTAAATTTTGTAGAGATCATTCAAGATTTTATGAAGATTGCATGGGATTATAATAAGGGGCTGTTAAGGCTTGCATAAGATTGCATGAGATTGCATAAAATTCCATGGGATTTGCATAAGATTGCCAGAAGTGCAAGGGATAGCACGAAATTTTACAGAGATCGCTCGAGACCTTCGTGGGGTTCATTACTCGGATTTTTAAAGTACACGAGATTGCAAGATTGCAGGATTGCATCAGATTGCAAAAGATTGCATGGAATTTCAAAGGATTGCATGGAATTGTAAGGGATTGCATGGAATTCTAAAGAACTGCATGAGATTTCAAAATGTTGCATGGGATTTTAAAGGATTGAATGATACTACGAAGGATTGTAGAAGATTTCATGAACTTCCATGGAGTTACATGAAATTGAAAGCAGTGCATGGTATTGCACGAAATTTTGTAGAGATTGTTCTGGATTTTATGAAGATATGCATGGGATTACAAAAAGGGATTGTAAAAGATTGCATAGGATTGCATGAGATTGCATAAGATTCCACGGGATTTGCATAAGATTGCAAGCAGTGCATGGGATTGGAGGAAATTTTATAGAGATCGCTCGAGATTTCTGAGGGGTTAATTACTCGTATTGTCAGTGTACACTAGATTGCAAGATTCCCAGATTATATGTGATTTTCAAGTATTGCATAGAATTGTCAAGGATTGCATGAAATTTTGAAGGATTGCGTGGAATTTTAAAGGATTGCATGGGACTTAAAAAAATGCATGTGCTCAAAGGATTGCATGGGACTACAAAGGATTGTAGGAGATTGCACGAGTTTCCACGGGATTGCATGAGATTGCAAGCAGTGCATGGGATTGCACGAAATTGTATAGAGATTGCTTGAGATTTTGTAGAGATTACATCGAGATTGCATGAAATTACGAGGCATTCTAAAGGATTGCATGGGATTGCATCGAGATTGCATATTTTAAAAGATTTGAAAAAGATTTAGAAAGAAGAAGAAAGATGTAATTTCATTGAGATTGCATGAAATTTTAAATAATTGCATTGAGATTGCATGGGATTGCAAAACATTGAATGGAATTTTAGAGGATTGTATGGGATTGTAAAGTATTGCATGGAATTTAAAAGGATTGCATGGGATTTCGAAATATTGCATGGGACAGTGAAGGCTTGCATAAGACCACAAAGGTTTGCATGAGATTGCATTAAATTCCATGGAATTTGCATAAGATTGCCAGAAGTGCAAGGGATAGGACGAAATTTTACAGAGATCGCTCGAGACCTTCGAGGGTTTAATTACTCGGATTTTTAAAGTACACCAGATTGCAAGATTGCAAGATTGCATCAGATTGCAAAAGATTGCATGGGATTTCAAAGAATTGCATGGAATTGCAAAGAATTGCATGGAATTGTAAGGGATTGCATGGAATTTTAAAGGATTGCATGGGACTATAAAGGATTGTAGAAGATTGCACGAGCTTGCACGGAGTTACATGAAATTGAAAGCAGTGCATGGTATTGCACGAAATTTCATAGAGATCGTTCCAGATGTTTTGAAGATTGCATGGGATTACAAAAAGGGATTGTAAAAGATTGCATGGGATTGCATGAGATTGCTTAAGCTTCCACGGGATTTGCATAAGATTGCAAGCAGTGCATGGGATTGGACGAAATTTTATAGAGATCGCTCGAGATTTCTGAGGGGTTAATTACTCGAATTGTCAGTGTACACTAGATTGCAAGATTCCAAGATTGTACGTGATTTTCAAGTATTGCATAGAATTGTCAAGGATTGCATGAAATTTTGAAGGATTGCATTGAATTTTAAAGGATTGCATGGAATTTCAAAGGATTGCATGGGACTTAAAAAAATGCATGTGCTTAAAGGATAGCAAAGGACTACGAAGGATTGTAGGAGATTGCACGAGTTTCCACGGGATTGCATGAGATTGCGAGCAGTGCATGGGATTGCACGAAATTGTATAGAGATTGCTTGAGATTTTGTAGAGATTACATCGAGATTGCATGAAATTACAAGGTATCCTGAAGAAAGATGGGATTTCATTGAGATTGCATGGGATTTTAAATAATTGCATTGAGATTGCATGAGATTACAAGGGATTGTAAAGAATTGCATGGGAATGCAAAGGATTGCTTCGAGATTGCATGGGATTACAGGGGAATGTAAAGGATTGCATGGGATTGCATAAAGTTCTAGAGAGAGTGCACACCAGATTGCAGGAAAAGGTGTGTAGTCCGAAATTTGAAATATTTCAGGCCGTTTTGAAATCACTACAAACTACAAAGCCTTAAATTGACACAGCAGAACATCAATTCTCTTCTTTCATCTCAATACTGCACTGAGAAAACTGTTTTGACTGACCAACAAAAATTTTGTTGGCTCAACAAAATAATTTTGTTGTTCTTCGTGCAACAAAACTATTTTGTTGGCCCAACAAAATTTTGTTGTTGTCTTTTTGTTGGTGCAACAAGACTGTTTTGTTGGCTGAACCAAATTCTTTTGTTAGCCCAATAAAATGTTCTGTTGCCTCAACAATATTCTTTGGTTATCCTCACCAAATCGTTTTGTAGACTTGACCAAATTATCTTTCTTTGAGAAATATAGATATTAAAACAGAAGAAAACTCAAAATTATCTGGAAATAGAACAATGGGACAGATTTCTAAGATATTACACCATATTATCTTGGATAATTTTGATACAACACTGTGATATCTTAGATATCTGTCACAGTTCAACTTTCAGATGTTGAGTTTTTGTCTGTTTTAATGAATATCTGTTTTTTTCTCACTGTTGTTTGTTCTAATAAAGCTGCGTTGTTTTTTTATTTTCGCGATACGGAAAGGTATGTGGATGTTGAATTGGGTTTAAATATTCAGTCATATATTTATTGTGAATATAAAGTATCAAACTGAAACGTACATAGGTTAGTATTTACACTTGAAGGTGTTGATCACTGGTCAGCATTAGTCCAGGTAAAAACAACTCATCTAAAAATTTTCACATGATATTGTCAGCTATCTATTCTTTAAACTTGTCACAGTCATTAATGTACACTTACATCATTATTATATTTTGCTGACTCAACAAAACTTTGTTTAGGACAACAAAACAAGACACAACAAAATAATTTTTTTATAACAAAATATTGTGTTACATCAACAAAATACTTTTGTGTTAATAGCAAAAATTTTTTTGTGACAAGAAAAGCAGCTCAACAAAATAGCTTTGTTGCGACTACTAAATTCTTTTTCTCAATGTGGCATCACTTTAATGCCTCTAATTCATCCACACGAAAATGGACCACCCTTAAGTGAAAAAACCACTCCAAAAAGATTACCCACAAACCCTCTTACTCAAAGGATGACCCTCAAACGTCCAAATCCCATTATTATCCCTCCACAGATCGTTTTACTCCAATCAGGTAAATCAAGTGAAGGACGGAAGACCCCCATGGGAGAAATTGTAGCCCTCTAGTCCTCTACTGTGCCGTAGCTGTTGATAATATTCGGAGGTTGCCTTATCCGTAACATCTCTAACGAGTAATGAGCTCGAAAGCTGCACAGAAGGTAATTTCTCCTTCGGTTATTATACTCGCACTCGCACCTAAGCGGGAATCTCGGCACTGAGTTTATGTCATTTAAATTATCCCTTCCTGGAGTAGTATCTCCTCGTTCTAATCTCGTTAAGCGCTCGCCTCCGAGGCCAGAGTCTAGAGGCCTCGAGATGTGGGGAAAACACCCTCTGTTCTCCTCTCTATCTATTAGGGGAACAAAGAAAACTGTATGGGAGTGAGATCCATCAATTTGGTTGTAACAACCACAAAAAATAGTAGAATATGGTACAGCTACAAATGTGGTTCGTACAACCATACAGCTGTTGATGCGTACAACCACATAGCTGTTTGTATAAGATTGTAGTTATAAGGTTTCAACTATGTGGTTGTCGCAACTATACACTGTGGTTGTCACAACCACACCATGGAACTTCTCTCTAATAATGTGTGGTTGCTACAACCATACAGTGAAAGTTATTTTTAATAGGATGCGGTTGTCGCAACCACACAGTAAACGTTTTCATCAATAGGATGTATCTGTCACAACCAGCATTGCTGGTTCAGTAAAAAATTATCTGCATTAATTATTCGTAAGTTTTTATTTGAATTTGCATGTTACCAAATATTTTCCCACTTACACCACATCGTTACAAATTTCGTTTACAAAATATACATTTACGTGCAAAACACAAAATGTTGTTCGGCTTAGCTAAATGCAAAACCTAAATTCAGAAACATCATACTTGCAGTATACTATACAAAGTGACATGAAATACATAAATGTTTACTTTTGTGGGTTGATTTAGAACTAATCTATTCAGATTATTCCATCTTTTAAAATAAAAAAGGTAATAATCCAAACCAATAACACATTTTTTAAAAGATTGCTAACTTCATCACATTTTTTAAACATATTTAAGTAAAATAGATATCTTTCAGCAAATTGAGTTAGTCATTAACAGCTCAATTGAAAGAAATCTTAATTATTCATAGGCAACCCTGCAGATTGGAACCAATCTTTGCTTAATACCTCTTTTCTAAAATTTCTTAAAGATCGAAATAAAATCTATTTACTTATGAAAATTTTTTGTGTAGTGAAGAAGAACACCAAAAAAGTTCACAATTTAAAAATGAACTTTGAGACTACCTGTTTTTTCGGCTCTTTAGAGACAGATGTGCAATAAATGTACACAACAGGAAGAAAAAAGGAGGGGAAAAAAAGAAAGTGTCAACCAAAACGATCCTGGCACTCTTTCTTTTCTCCGTCTTTTTTATACTATTGGGGACGAACATGTTTCGAAGCCAATTTAGACTTCCTCATCAGGGATAATTTATAGGAAAAACAATAGGTATAAATTTCATAAATTGTTGGATCAGAAAAATATTGTTTTTGTCTGAAAATAAAAAACAGATATGATTGATAGTAATTTCAGTTTTTTGGTACATACTTCATTCATTAATTGAATTTGCAATTTTGACATAGGCGAAAAAATTCTGAATAAATCCCAAATTCAGATCCTTTTATTTTTTGATTGGAAATTAATTCCCGCAAATTCCAAATTATGAAAAAAAACTAAAGTCATTATATCCAATTAATGATTCCATCCCAAATTATATAGTATTTAGCAAGATCTCTTTTTAAATTAATAGCTTTGTTACCTTCCCTCTTTATATTTGTCAATGTTGAAAATTCGTATTTTCTCGTAGAAAATTAATCTGGTTAAAAATGTGACTTTTTGGTTGAAAATTGATCCGTTTTGGTTGAGAATTCAACTATTTGGTTGAAAGTTCATCTTTTTTGCTTGACAGTTCAACATTTGTGCTTAAAAATGCAACTATTTGCTTGGAAATTATTTGTTTTAGTTGAGGATTCAACAATTTTGTTCAAGATTTATCACTTTCATTGACAATTTTTTTCTTTGGTAGAAAAATGAACTATTTTGTGGAAAATTTTTTTTCTGGGTTCAAAATTAATTTTTGCAACTAAAATTTTAACTATTCCATCTTTGGTAGAATTTTTTTTAAATTAAAAATTCAAATATTCGATTGAAATTCATGTATTTTGTTGAAAATTTATCTTTTTGGTAGAAAATTAATCCTCTTGGCTGAAAATTCAACTATTTGGTTGAATATTTATGTGTTTTGTTGAAAATTTGCCTTTCTGGCTAGAAAATTCAGCATTTAATGTTAAAAATGCAACTGTTTGTTTATAAATTCATCTGTTTTTGTTGAGGATTCAATTAATTTGTTGAAGATTCATCATTTTAGTTGAAAATTCATTTCTTTGGTAAAAACTTAACTGTTTATTGAAAATTCGTTCATTTCTTGGTTTAAAATCAATTTTCTTAACTGAAAATTTAACTATTCCAGTTTTGGTGAAAATTCATCTTTTTTAGTTAGGAATTCAGATATTCGGTTGAAAATTCATGTACTTTGTTCAACATTTATCTTTTTTATAGAAACTTCATCCTCCTGGCTGAAAATTCAACTATTTGGTTGAGTATTTATGTGTTTTGTTAAAAATTCATCTTTTTTCGTAGAAAATTAATATTGTTATAAATGTAACTTTTTGGTTGAAAATTAATCTGTTTTGATTAAGAATTCAACCATTTTGGTGAAAATTCAACATTTTTGGTTGAAAATGCAACCGATTGTTTGGAAATTAACTGTTTTAGTGGAGAATTCAACAATTTTGCTGAAGATTTAACATTTTAATTAAAAATTTATTTTTCTGGTGGAAAATTTAACTATTTTGTGGAAAATTCTTTTTTTCTGGGTTAAAAATTCATTTTTGCAACTAAATTATAACTATTTCATTTTTGGTAGAAAATTTATCTTTTTTAATTGAAAATTTAAATCCTCTCTTGGAAATTTGTGTATTTTTTCGAAAATTCATCTTTTTTGTTAGAAAATTAATCCTTTTGGGTAAAAATTCATCTATTTGGTTGTAATTTTATGTGTTTTCTTGAAAATGCATCTTTTTTGGTAGAAAATTAATCTTTTTGGTTAATAATACAACTTTTTGGTTAAAAATTAATCTGTTTTGGTTGAGGATTCAACTATTCTATCAAAAATTCGTCTGTTTTGGTTAAATTGGAACTGTTTTTCATTTCAAATTGAAATCTTTTTGGGTTGAAATATATAATGGAAGAAAATTAATCTTTTCGGTTAATAATGCAACTTTTTGGTTAAAAATTAATCTGTTTTGGTTGAGGATCCAACAATTTTATTGAAAATTCGTCTGTTTTGATTGAATTTGAACCGTTTTTCGTTTCAAATTAAAAGCTTTTTGGTTTGAAATATCAACTCATACATCTGTTGAGAATTCATTTTTTTCGGTTGAAAAATCAATTCAACTGTTTTGTTGAAAATTCATTTCTTTGGTATAAAACTTAACTATTTATTGAAAATTTGTTTTTTTCTTGGTTTAAAATTAATTTTTTAAAATGAAAATTTAACTATTCCAGTTTTGGTGAAAATTTATCTTTTTTAGTTAACAATGCAAATATTCGGTTGAAAATTCATGTATGTTGTTGAACATTCATCTTTTTTATAGTAAATTAATCCTATTGGCTGAAAATTTAACTATTTGGTCGAATATTTATGTGTTTTGTTGAAAATTCGTCTTCTTTCGTAGAAAATTAATCTTGTTAAAAATGTAACTTTTTGGTTGCAAATTCAAATGCCTGGTTAAAAGTTGAACTACTTTGTTAAAAATTCGTTTTTTTGGTAGCAGATTCATTATTTTATCTGAAAGCTCATTTCTTTGGTTAAAAATTAAACATTTTCTTAAAAATTCATTTTTAAATGAAAATTGATCTTTTTATTAGAAAATTCCACTATTTCATTGAAAATTAATATATTTTGTTGAGAATTCATCTTTTTTGATAGAAATATAATCTTCTTGGTGAAAAATTCAACTGTTTGGATAAAAATTTATTCATTTTGTTGGGAGGTCCTCCTTTTTTTGGCAGAAATATGATCTTCATGGTTGAAAAATTATCTGGTTCAAAATTTATGTATTCTGTTGAAAATTATGATATTTTTTCAATTTACCTTTTTTGGTAGAAACTTAATCCTTTCAGTTAGAAATTCATGATTTTTGGTTAAAAATGCAACTGCTTGGTTGAACATTATTTTGTTCTCGTTAGGATTCAAATATTTCGTTGAAAACTCGTCTCTTTTTGTTAAATTTAACATTTGTGATTCAAAATTGAAATCTTTTATGGTTGAAATATCAACCATTACATTTTTCGTTGAGAACTTATCTCTTATGGTAGAGAATTCGAGTATTTGGTTGAAAGTGGAAATATTTTCTCATAAATTGATTTTTTTTTGAAAATTTATTATTTTAGTTGAAAATTCATATCTTTGGTTGAAAATTTTTTGCTGAAAAGTCATGCTTTTTCATTAATTATTTCTTCAGTAATAGCTTAGTTTAGTTTTTTCGTTGATGGTTTAACTATTTTGTTAAAAACTCGTCTTTTTTGGTGGAATTAAATTATTTTAGATTTAAAATGAAAATTATTTTTGGTTGAATATATATCATTTAAGTAGATAATTCATCTTCTCAGCTGGAAATTTATGTATTTTGTTGTACATTCATCTTTTTTCCTTGAAAATTAATCTTATGGCTTAACATTCATATTTCTACATATAATTTGTAGAAAATCCGTCTTTTTAGCTTGGAATTTCAACATTTTGGATGAAATTTTTGTTATTCATTGACTGAAAAATCTCTCTAGGTTGGAAATTGAACTTTTTTGTTGATAATTCTTCTTTTTTGCTTCAAAATTTATCTCTTTTGGTGGAAATTGTATTTTTTTTGGTTAAAAATGCAACTATTTGGTGGAAAATGCAACTCTTTGGTTGAAAATTGATCTTTTTAGTTGGAAATTCATCTATTTGGATAAGATTTCATCTATTTTATGAGAATGCGATACTTTCACTTGAGATTTCAGAAATTCAAGGCGTTTCAAAGCTGATATTGAAAACTCATGGAATTCTGACGGCAACATTCTCAGTCAACTTACTCGAAATCGGCTAACTTTCTTAAATAAATCTTTATTTATCTGTATTCGGCAAGTAACTTATCGGGTGAAGTTTCTGCTTAACAGAAAAAAATGAATTTTATATCACCTTCCGTAGCCAGGACTGCTCCAATTTTAGGTTTATGTGATTTTCATATTGTCAACTTCCACATCCATTTCTGCGAAAGTGAATACCACCCTGGACTGCCACCCTTAACTTGTAGATGAAATATTCATGGAAATATATTTGAGGGTGAACCTACTGACGGTAAATTTGTATTATCGTTAGGAAAAAACACGAAAAAACAACACGTAAAAATATATTTAACTCTTAAATTGATCTTTTATAAAATAAAATTAAACTCTTCCTCTCATTGTTTAAACAATCAACCCGAAAAATTATGATTTATGAAAATATTTATAGGTATTTCGACACAATACGTGGTGGGATTGCGTTGACAACAATTCACAAAATAGACTTATGTTCGCTATCATGAAATGTTGCAAAATAACTATGATTGTTTTGAGTTTGTTTAAATATTTATTTTTTGCAACATTAACATCGGGAAATTACATTCTAATTAAACAACATAACAGATTATAACTCAAATTTGTAGATTTCTGCGACCTTAAGTTCGAGGAAAGTTTAGGTTTCTCCTCTCTCCATAGCACCAATCACGTCAACTAGCCACTAACGCATCCATGTATATGCACTGAAAGTAAAAATGTGTATTATTATTCAATACCGGTATATTTAACTATTATTTCAAACTATGCTCAAATGGCGATAATCTTATTTCAATTCATGAAAGGTGCCCCTGTTCCAAAGTGAAATAATTTGTATTTGTCAAAGAATTGATTAAGAAAATTACGTAATTGGAACAATGGAGGCCTTGGCAGAGATAAAGTTGGATAAAAAAAAAAGTTTTGCTGGAACCTTCGTTTAAAGTCTGAGCACATGTTGATATACTTTGTTATATGGCATTGTTTGTTCAATGAGCTATATATACTACGACACAGAACAGAAAATCCAGGTAAATGAATCAATTACGAAAGGAAAATCATTTGTCAAGGATACATATACAGTTGATTTCTTCTAACCCAAAACTTGGAAGTGCTATTCTTTAGAAAAAGTCGTTAAGTGAGTTGAAAGAAAAAAAATTTTTTTGTTTGTCCAACACTACGCCTGTCAGGCTTCACAACCATTAATAATATCTCGACTTACCATTACAAACACCGGAGCAACAATCTGATTGTTTACCACACTCATCACCGCCGTGCTTCTTATTTCCAGGGCATTCGCCATCGCCGGCAGCTCTATGGAGAAGGGCCGCACACAAAAGAGTGAAGATGGCGGTAAATGCAAGCTTCATTTTGACCACAAAATGACTGTACCTCTTCTGCTTCAGTTGCGGCTTATATACCGAATCTCTTTCCCCCACGCAAAAGAAAAGACGGTACGATAACCCATTAAGAACAAATTTTATCAGTGAAAAGCAAACTTAAAAAATGATGAAACTCACGACTTCAATGTAGATTGGGAATTTTGTTAACACAACTTCATAAATTTTTCGTATTCTTGAAACTTCGTATATCGAGTAATGTAAAAATATCAGGAAGATAAATGAGACTTTTTGATAATGCCTGAAGAGATTAGGAAATATTTTTTAGTACCCATTCATTTTTTCGGGGTGTACATTTTTGTATACTCAATTTATTTGGAAAGATGCACAGAACTTGATGCAGCAGTTCAAAATATCATCAAACTCACGACTTCGGTAGAGATTAGACATTTTTTAAATGCAAGTTCATAAATATTTTATATTTTTGGAATCTCGTATATTGAATAACGTAATAATTAAAGAAAAGTTACTGAAACTTTTTCATGACGTCAATTGAAATTAAGAACCTTTGTTTAGAGAACGTACAATTTTAAGAACTTTTTAGAACTATATAGTTTCATTGCATACTGAATTTTATCAGAAAAATTCACAGAACTCCGACGTGACAATATTAAGAATGATCAAACTCTGAAATTCGGCAGAGATTGGGATTTTTTTAAATGCAAGTTTATAAATTTGATGTTTTTTAATACAGCAGAAGAAAAATATTTGAAGCTTAAATCTTTAAAATTTATTTCGGAATTTAATGTTTTGCTTAAAATTTCTCCGTGCAATGTACATAAGTCTGTTTTTTTCTAAAAGTTTTATTTTCTCTCTTCTTTTAATTTCAACCAATATTTCGTCTTATATATGCAGTGCTTTCATACTTTCATACTTTCGTTTTCGCAACCCGATCTGAAAACCCAAAAACCGGAACAGACCCGAAAGTCAAATTTCAAAAATTTTACAAATTTCTCCAAATTTTCGTAAATTTTTGGTAATTTATGGTAAATTGGCATAAATGACAGCCAAAGTTACCAAAAATTACCAAGGAAACAAACATGGGACTAATTTATGAGTTGTTATCGAATCGAAATGTTTTCTAAAACCCAGATTCAACTTTATTTTTACTTACATTTCGCAGAATTACATAGTTTCAACAGTGGAATTATCTTTATCAAACATCGCTTTTCGTGAGGGAGCCACTTTCGCTCCCTTATTTCTTTATCAAGAATAATAAATATAATATGTTCGAGGTGTGTCCGAAAAGTATCCGACCTACGTTCATATCTCCGCAGTGGTGCTATTCCTTGTCATCCGGGTCATGGCATCCTTCGAAGTAGTCCCGATTTGATTGAACCACACGCTCCCACCGGTTCTTCCACATCTTAAAGCAGTCCTTGAACGCAGATTTTGGAATGGCCTTAAGCTCGCGCGTCGCACTACTCTGAATCGTATCGATGTCGTCGAACCGCTTTCCTTTGAGCGCCATTTTCAATTTTGGGAACATCCAAAAGTCGCAGGGAGCTATGTC
>JAUMHM010000083.1:36872523-36893077 GCA_032362435.1 Melikaiella ostensackeni
TGTGCAAAAAATTCGATTCGATTGATGATTCTTAGTTGAAATTTTTGTTTAAAAACGTAAGTTCCAGAAATTTTTCTTCCGAATATAAAAATAGTGAATTTGTTTAAAGAAATATCAGTTGCTTATAAAAAAAATTGAACCGTTTTTCTTTCAAAAGGAAAATATTTTTGTGCACGTTATTCTACATTTTTTCGGGAAAGGAATGCAAAAAGAAATACTAAGTATGTAGTTTCTATAAAATCACGGGACATAAATTTTTTAGTTCAACGCGCGTCTACGTAGATGGTGTAGAATAACTTGCAAAAAATGCAGTTTATATTTAGAAGGAAGATTGATGAAATGTACGTTTTTGAAAAAAAATTTCAACGTAAGAATTGTCAAAACCCGCTTAGCCTTTCACGAGAGGAATGTTGATCATGTTGTAACATTAAATTTTCATTGTTAATAACTTTTGCAAAGAAAATTGTTTACGACCAAATCCTATATTAAATAACATTACACAGCTCCACAAAAAAAAGTTGTCTGGCCCAGAGAACAGAATAGGCTTACTCTACGTTTTCGAGGTCTCCTAATCCGAATCCAGAGCCGGTTTGGCTCCATTACGTCACATTTCATCCCTAACCTGAAACAACCTGGAAAATCGCTGATTTCAGGTGAAACATGATTTCCGTCTATGAAAAGTGGTCATATTCTATGTTTTCGAGGTCGCTGACTACGAATCCGGAGTAGTTGTGGTTCTATAACGTCACACTTCGTCCCTAGCCTCAAAAAAAAAAAACGTGGCAAATTGATAATTTTATGTGAAACATTCATTTTTTCTATGTAGTTGTGGTGTGTGGTTGTGGTTTTATGACATCATACTTTGTCTCTGATCTCAAAAGAAAACGTGGCGAATTGGTAATTTTATGCAAAACATGTATTTTTTCAATGCAAAGTGGTTCCTGAGTCCAAATTCACAGCAAGTTTTTTTCAATTCACGCCCTTTTTCAGTATCGCACTCTTTCATCTTCAAAAGATCGACGTAATGGATTCCGCTTCCTTTAACTGCTTTCTGTGTATGTTCTCTCTTCAATGTCCAATAAAAGCCTGCCATCATGTTTATATCCCACCTCCTTTGATAGCGAAGTTGCATCTCTTCAATATCTTGATGGAATCTTTCTCCATGCTCTTCACTGTGATCAACCAAATTCATTAAAAAATAGTCAATATGGGAATTTAATACATGTAACTTTAAGCTCATATTACGTCCCATTTTACCGAAGTTCTGTATCATATTTCTCACAATTCTTTTGTAATTATCACACTCGTGGTTCCCTAAAAAGTTTTCAATAACTTTCTTGAAGCTTAACCAAGCTGCTTTTCGCACTTTGTTCATAGTTGTGATGAATTTCTGATCCCTACACATTACCCGGATTTGAGGTCCATCGAATATTCCTGCTTTTAGTTTTGAATCCGATAGTTCTGGGAATTGTCCTTGAAAATATATAAAACAACTATCTTCTTTTTATAATGCTGATACAAACTGTTTCACCATGCCCAGTTTTATATGCAGAGGTGTCAGTAAAACTCTCGTCGGGTCCACTAGTGAGAGGTTGATGATGCTCTCTGATCCTGGATCAAAAGTTTCTCTGTCTGGCCAAGCAATCTTTTTATGATGATTAGGTCGGTTTCTACTATCTCATAAGCCTGGAAAACATGGGTGTTCAACTTTACCTGATTGCTGACCCAGAATTAATCCAAATATTTTAAAATCCCCACAAATCCGCCAATTGTGTTCTGGATATTTCAATTTATCCAATACCAACTTGATTTTTTCCTAATTCTCTTTCAACGTAGTATGAATGTGCTACCGGTATGAGAGCAAAAACATTCATATTGTGAAGCAAAACAGCTTTCAAACTTCTCTTACAGGAATCTATGAATAGTCTCCATTTGATGGCTCTGTAAATCCCTGGTTACAATTCATCCATCAATCTTTTTATATCGTGACAATAAACTAATGAAGGCTCTTTTTCTTTTGTGAAATATTTCCTGAAATCTCTTTCTCTCTTTAGATTGAAATATTCAAAATTAAATATTTTATTACTCTCTATATCTGAATTAGTGGAAAACTACTAATTAAAATAATACGGAGTCTTTTGCAAATTGCTCTATAGTAAGTATTTCTAATAATAATTGATAATTAAATTAGTAGAATTTAATTATAAGTTAGAAGAAAACTGCATATTATTGGTGGAAATTCATGCTAAACCAATTGATTGCACTTGACACTTTTTCAATTAGTAGTTTTTTACAAGTTAAAATTTAGAGAATAGTGAAACTATGATAACTCTTTTATGCAAAAGGAACTTATTTGAATAATAAAATATTTACTAATATAGAATAATTTTTTATATTCCGAATTTTATTATTTAGTTTTAAAAGTTCTCATGTCCTTTTTTAATATATTAAAGAAACTTTGAGAAAATTTAAATTAAAAAAAAATATATCAACGATTTTTTTGGAAATTGAATTGATCACGAAGAAAAATATAGAATAAAAAAACAAGTGGTCTGTAGAAATAAGAGAAATAAACTATTATTTTTTTCTTTACAATATTCTTTGATTATCGAATATTGAGAAAATTTGACTGTTGAAAGAATATTAACCGTCAATATTGAGTACAATGAGGTAGCAAGTTTTTTTCCAAGAATATATTACAAACTTAGAAAATAAAGTTTGTATTTTTTTCGTAGGCGTAGATATTGTAAATTGTAAAATGTATTCAAAACTCAAAAATTCCTGCCGTATCTCTTCTCAAATTTTTTATGTTTATATAAGTTGTTAATTTTTTTATCAATTCAGGAACTGTAAGTTTGAAGAATTATTCTGATCAAAACGATGATTGTAACTCTTTCAAACAATTTTTTTAATTTCCCTTCCACCGATTTTTCCCATGAGAAAATCTTGAGCAAAAAGTCCACGGAGTTTTAAAAAAAAATAGAATTGAGGATTAAATAGATTTAAGGATAAAAATGCTACTCAACTTCTTGTCAACTATTTCAATTTAGGTTTTAATTTTTTGTGTTTATTATGTTTTTGATATTATTTTCATTCTGAAAAAACATAATTGTTTTCTTCCAACCAATAAAAAAAAGGCAATTTAAAAATTTCTATTAAAAATGTCGATTTACCTAATTCAGCTACCTAAAATTATTGTTCATTTTTGAACGCTTTTAAATTAAAATTGTTTGATTTTGAAGGCTTTAATTTTATCAATTGTAAATTTTTATTTTTCCAAATTGAATAAGTTCGAATTTAAAACTTTCGAAATTCAATCATTTTGAACTGAAAGCGGTTAGAATTGAACTAAAATGATTTTAAACCAAACAATTTAAAATGGAAAGGATTTGAAATTGTATCAGTTCTAAATAAAAGGGTTCAAAAATGAATAATTTTGAAGTTTCTCTCTGATTTCGAAATTGAAAGGGTTTGAATTATGAAATTGTGAATAATTTTGAATTGAAAGCGTTCAAAACTGAATAATTTTAGATTGAATTTGAAAATGGCACTATACCAAATAGAAATGAATTCAATTTATTTCAAATTTATAAAGTGTTTGACATGAAAAAATTTTCAATCAAAGCGTTCAAAGTTTGAAAATATGACAATAAGCATTAGAATTCTTTTAATTTGAAATTTCATACGTTTGAATTAAAAACTGTCAACATTGAAAAGTTTCAAATAAACTTTAATAAACTAAACTAAACTTTCAATAATTCGAAATATAAAGTGTTTGAAATTCAACAATTTCAAATGAAAAGCTCTCAAAATTTAAATAATTTAAAATTGATAAAATGTTTGAAATTAAACAATTTTCAATTGAAAGTTTGCAAATAGGACAATGAGCTCTCAAATTTTTTCAATTTGAAATTGAATGAGTTCGATCTAAAATCTGTCAAAATTAAACATTTTCAATTTGACTTTGGAATTATAAAAGTTTGAACAAGTTTTAATTTAAAAAGTTTAAAATTAAATAATTTTATATACAGAATTGAAAATTGCATATTTTCAAATTTAAATTCAATCATTTCGAATTGAAAGATTTTAAAATTGAATAATTACTGTTTGAAGTTTAAGAAATAAGACAAATTCAAATCGAAAGGATTTAAAGTGGAATAATAATTCTCAATTTAAAAACGTTCACAGTTGAATAATTCAGATCAAAAATTTTAAAATAGGACAATTTCAAATTAAAGATAATTGGAATTTGATCATTTTGAAATAGAAGCGTTAAAAATTGAACAGTTTCAAATTAAAAGCTCTCAAAAATTGAATAATTTCAAATTTATAAAGTGTTTGAAATTAGAAAATTTTCAATTCAAAGTTTAAAAATAGGGCAATAAGTATTCAAACTTTTTCAATTTGAAATTGAATAAGTTCGAATTAAAAACTGTCAAAATTGGAAATTTTCAAATTGACTTTCGAATTAAAAAATTTTGAAACATTAAAAATTGAAAACGTTCATAATTGATTAATTTTAGATTCAAAGTTTGAAAATTGTCAATTTTCAAATTTAAATTCATGTACTTTATAATTTTTACCCTCTCAAAACTGTTATTCATTCATTCTCAAAGACCATCACCTGAGTAGTGAAATGAGTTTTTTGCTATATATTGAAGTTTATTAACTTCTTGTGACCATTTTTTCCCCCAGATCATCACTAATAAATGTGTTATATATTTTTATTATATTTTCATGTTAAAACGTATAAAATTAAAAATCTTCATTCTTCTTTTTACAATTGATAGTTTTACATTCAGAGCTATGAAAATTTGGCAGATTCAAAATGAAGCTTTAAAAATTGTACACAAAAAATGGGAACGTTCAAGGGTGAATATTTTCTAATTATTTCAAGATTGAAAATTTTTATTTCAAATCTGCAAAAGTGAAATAACGTTTCAAATTTGCGACACAATATCAAAATTTAAAATGTTTGAATAAAACATTTAAAATTACTAATTCAATAATAACTTTAAAGTGAAGTCTTGCACAATAGAAAAATTTCGTAAAAAGCATCAAGAATTGTAAATCATTAAAGTATTTTTCTAATTTTCCAACCCCTATCCAAATTAATCTGCAAAAATATAAAGAAATTTTGCCTTAAAAATACAACCGTGCAAGAAATAGGGATTCAGAATTGAATTTTTTAAAATTTGATAATGTTCTAAATTGAACATTTAAAACTCAATGCCTCTCAAATTATTATTTGTTTAAGTCAGTAAATTGTACAGTTTGAAATTGGAATCATGGTAATCTTGTTTTACATTTATATATAATTAATTGTAAACGCAATGTTTCCCGCGCGCTATAGCGCGCATATAATATTGCTAGTTTGTAATAAAACTGTAGAATCTTAATAGATTCACAAGTTAAAAAGTTGTCAGATTTCACACGCTATTCATATGAAACTGTCATTCATAAAGTTTCAATAAATAAATATAACATTCTCAAAATCTAGATTAATAATATTCCCATTTTTAAATTTCGCGGTCATCTTAGCGCGCCTTTTTATTTGAAGCTGATCTGAAGGAATTCAGGTTGGTGGCGCCATCTAGTCAGTGATTAACCTAACTAAAAGTTCGACACTCACGAATAAGCAAACTCACAACTGCACGGACACTCGAAACGCCACAATGGCGATCTGACACACTGGTGTGCGTTATCCTAAACAAATAATTCCCAAAGTTGTGACTTTTCCCCGAATATTGTGTTTACGCGAGTGAACCTGAGATCTTTTTGTGCTCACGAAAAATATGTGATTGAGTGTAGAAAACCTCGAATCGAATAAAAGCTCAATCCTGTTATAGGTACTTTGCTAGGAGGACAACACAAATTCATGGTAACTGTCCTGCCGAAATACGGAAGAATGATGTATACGCACCTATTTTACTATCTATAATGTTCCCGTGAGTATTTCCAAAAGCTTTGACTTGGATTTCTACTTTTTTGATTGAGATAAGGGCACATACTCCGATCTGCTTTACGAATGCATTATAAAAATCTGTAGGTTAGGTTGGTTCCAAGAACTGGCATCGGGGATGCTTATTTTTTGCTTTTCTTTTTAAATTTACGGTGGACGCACCGGGCTTTGCAGCTTTGTTGCAATTCGACTAGGTCCCGTGCGTTTTATCACACCCCGCTTCCATCGCTTAGAAGCGCATCGATAGTCGACTTATTTATTTATATGCCTGAATATAAATACATTTACCTCCTCCTATGCGTACCTACCAACCTATACATAGAAGCGTCAGATTGTCGATGCATATGAACAGTATATTTGTTTTTTTTTCTTCCTTTTGCTCCTGTCTCAAGATGCAAATAGGGTCGAGTCAGAGAAAAATGATATACTTTTTTCAATTTATGTTTTCGAGAAATCTGAATTAACCTTGTTGAATACAAAAAGAGTATGTATGGATATTCTGAGAAGTTAGAATCCACCATTCATACACACAAATATATCGTTCGATTTTATAACTTTGTGTGGTTTAAATTTAAATTTTGAAGAAGTTAAGAGGCCTTTTTTGAAAGTGTATTATTTACAAATTGGGAAAGTGTCAAAACTAAAAGAGAAATATTAGTAACTTGGAAAAAGAGAACAACAAATATGTGAGTTTACGGTTTAACTATATACCCTATCAATTTTTGAATCATTATAAGTTTTAGATGATCAGAATTTTGTTTAAATCTAAATTTCAATTTTTTAAGTTTATATTAGAAGGCTATCAATTTAAATAGAATGATCAATTGATCATAGCTCTTTTGCGAAAAAATTCTAATCCAGAAGAATATAAAAATCGAAAACTGAGAGATCAAGAAGCATATTTTTGATATACGTATTTTTTTAAAAGTTGAGAAAGTTTTTGCTACCGAACCATTCTGCGAAGGTAAATTTGTATTTATTATAAAAAAATGTTTTGTCGATGTAGACCTATATGTCATTGTTAGGGCATAGGGTTCCTAGCCTCAAAATGCGTGGCTTAGTACTTTTACTCTTTTGAAAATATCTTTTAAAAATAAATAAATATGAAAAATATCTTGAAATAAGATGACATTTTTTTCATTTTTCATCATTTATTTGATTCTGCACCTATCTAAAGTATCGCGATAAACTGAGGAGAATCCATTTTTTCTGAATTTTGTTTAAAAATTTCAATTCTTCTAAAAGTTTTTCAACTTTCCATCTTGTAATGCTTGATTAAAAAAAGTTATTCAGATACGAGAAAATGGATATGGAATTTGACAATCTCAAAGTGGCACTAACCTAAAATTGGAGCAGACTCGACTGCGGATTAGTATAAAAAAATTCAATTTTCAGTTAAAATAAAAAAATAAAACGTGCTCCTGAGATATTAAGTAGCAAGGGTTTTCAAAATCTGTTTTGGATAACGATTAAAAATCGAATTTTGAATTTCTTGCAAAAATAAAAACTTGTGCCCAAGATATGAGGATGCTAAATGAGATAAAAAAAAATTTGATCCAAAAAAATTATCCTGTTCGTAAAAAATTGAAATTGAAGGTCGCGATATCACAGTACGACAGGCATTTTTTTTGCTAAAAATCCGAAGAAAAAAACGTGAAAACCTATATTTTTTTCATTAAATGATAACAATTTCAATAAAAATCAATGCTAAAAGGTGGTGAGAATAATTATTACTGCGTGCAAGTTTGAACTAAATTTTAACTCAAGTTTTATTAATTTTGTTTTAAACTATTTTATTCAAAACTAAGATTTCGAAAAAATCCTTTTACCATAATGTGTATTTGATTTTTAAAGAATTTTTTATGCAATAAACCCATTTTCGATAAAAAGGTTGGTTATCTAGTTCTATACTGCCACCCTTCAATTGTACAAATTCATGACTTTCCAAGGTTAGCTTTTATCTCATGTTAATTAAACTTTTTAAATCATATTTGTCTTGGCATTTGTACGATTATATATGAAGGACAAATTAAGAGGGTGATTACTTTTTTGCTTTAGAAACACTGTTATTAAAAATTCTTGAAGTTGAATAATTGAAAATTGAAAAAGGCATTAATGAAGCAATTTTAAGGTTAGAGGATTCATAATTAGATCATTTTTAATTCAAAAATCTTAATTGAAAGCCATTAGAATTAACTACACAACTTCATACTATTAGTATTTGAAATTAAACATTTTATTAGTGACAGTGTTTTAATATGCATAGGAATTCAATTGAATAATTTTTCAGTTTATTAATTTTATTGTTTAGATTCATTCCTTTTTACAATTGAGCTAATTAATACAATGTTTTCGAAAAATTCTTCGTGGTAACAGAAGAGGAAAAATATTCTTTTTTTTCTTGCGTTTCCACTTGATGCTAGATCCCCAGTGTTTCATGAAAAGTAGTTGCAAGATTTAAAAAAAATTTACAAGGATGGTATTCAGAGGACAAATTAGAAAAAAAGGCCTGAAGATTATTAATGCTAATGAGAAACATGAATTCCAAATCTTTAAGCGTGTTGATGGAAACCAGATGTTATTGAATCTTAATTGTCTTTTTACCTTTAGAAATACTTTTAAGATTTAAATAAACATTGTAGTTTTTTGAGTCAGTTGATATCACATGAAATTATGCAATTTTTAACAGGTTTGGTTTGAACATCTTCAAACTTACGAGTCCAATTTGAAATTGCATTTTTTATGCACTTCAAATTAAAAAATTTTTAACTTTGAAAGTTTTGTGTTTTAATGATCAGTTTAGAATATTTTAATAAAAGTCATGCTGCTTTGAAATTAAATTATCTGTACTAATAATTTTTTTTTCAGTTCTCAAAGTACATCGAGTCATCAATAAAGTCACTGCGCTACTGAAAAGGCATGATAAAATAAAAGGGAAGGAGAAGAGAAGGAGATGAGCCACAATATTGCAGGCATGCCTCCCTTCGCAAGGATGCCTTTAGGAGGAATGGGTATGGGAATGGGCCCTGGTGCCCCTCACCCAGAACCCTCAGCTCACCCTCATCCTCCACCACCTCCTCCTGCTGGTGCCAATCCAAAGAAAAAGCGACGGACTAATGCCAATGTTGCTCAGCAACAACCTCAACAACCTCCGTCTGTACAGGTAAAAAATTCATTTGAGGTCCTTTAAAACTTACGATAAAATTATTGCTAGGTAGCCTAAGAACAAAAGTCCCAGGAAAAATTTGAAAATTTGAAGAACAAAAAACGTCGACGTGTCTGGTCTAGTTAATAGAAATTGGATTTAAAAGCGAAAAAAAAATCTATCCGAAAAACTCAGTCTATGTCTATTAATTTTATTTTTTTATCAGAAAAAATAAAAACCAATATCCGTGTTTGTTTTCAGCAAGAAAGTGTTAATATTTATCACTATAATTTAGATACTGATAAGAACTAAGAGCGTATTTAAATCGAGATAACTTGAGTTGCTAAAAGGGAAACGAAATGTCCAGAGTTTTGTTAAGATTTTATAACGAAATCGGCATAAAAAGAGACTTGCCTTTAGTTTCAATAATGGAAAAATATGCAAAAGACTTTAATTCTATTTCGTCCAACACAAATGAAATAAAAAATAGCCTTACAAATAACAAGAAAATCCCCTTTTTGACATAAAAGCAGCTATAAAATGAGACATTATAGTTTCAGTAAAAAGAGCAAGTCGTGCGTAAACCTCTGAGATAAGATAAGATTTTTTTCTGTCATTGCCACTGCATATATTGCATTTTTAAGCATTTATATTGAAGAGTTTAAAAAATTCGTAGAGCATATGATGTAAAACATTTTTGAAATGTATAAAAATGTTAGCCAATAGCTTAATTTTTTTTCTTTTTGGGGACTGCTTAAAATTTTAGAATCATGAGGTAAGAGAAAACTTTAAGAAAACAGAATTTTTTAAATAATAGTAATAGGACTAAAAATTGGAGGAGAGGACTTCTTTAATGAGAGTTTGAACCATTATTTCTGTATCAATAAATAACAATTCATTTTTATTTTAGAACTTTTAAATTTCAAGAATCACAGATTGCTGCTTTTTTGTCTTTAAAAATTTTAATTACTATCTAAAACTTTCTGCTCCTATGAGCTGTCTAAAATTTGAGAAATTAGGGCTTTTTTAATAAAAAGAAAGTAAAAGCTTTTATGATGAAAGTTTTATTCATTATCGAGCAAGTAAAAACTCTTTATCTGGATCAATGTTTACTCCTTCGCTTCTCTGATAATTCTACTAGAATAAAATATACAAAATCTGGTATAATATTTTTCTGAAATTTTCAAAAAAAGTACTTCAGATTAGTTTCAATAATTAAATAACAATGCTTACCTGAAGTACCTTGAAATATTCTGAAGGCTGTAAAATATCCTGAAGTACGTGAAATATCTTGACGTCAGAAGTAGGTGTACACTTTATCAGTCGAGTTGTCGACCCCTCAATATATATATTTATACCTTCTGTGAATTCTTACGATTTTAATGAAAAACTCATCTTTGAATAATGTATTCCTTGAAGAGATCAATGTATTTACTTGAAAACCTAAAAAAAAAAATTAATTTTTCTTTCTCTTCCAGGATTTATTACCTCCGCCCCTGACTGGCTACGGAGACACAATAATTGCGAGTAATCCCTTTGATGACACTCCCCCCCAAAATCCCATGATGCATGGTGGTCCACCTCACATGCACCCGCACCATCCCCACCACATGGGTGGACCACCAATGCGAGGGATGAGTCCACTGTCCTCAATAGGAGGAATGAACCCCATGATGTCCCAACATATGGGCAACATGAGTCCAATGGGCAACTCTCCCATGGGAAATCACATGAATCACATGGGTGGCATGTCCCCAATGAACCATCCGCCGATAGGCGGGATGAGTCCCATGAACAACATGGGTCCTAACATGCCACCCGGGCAGATAAACTCAATGAACAATCACATGAATATGGGCCATATGGGAAATTCGCAGATGAGTGGACCACCAATGGGAAGTCCAATGAACAGCATGAATAACGGACCCATGGGGAGTCCGATGAACAACATGTGCCATAGTATGGGAAGTCCAATGGGTGGACCTTTAGGGTCACCTATGAACAGTATGGGAGGATCTAATCACATGCCCAACGGTCCTATGAATATGAATAGCATGAATAGCCATATACCGCCTAACAGCCCGTTGAACGGCCCTCCGATGAACAATGTTAATAGTCCACTAGGTCATAATGGATCTCAAAATCATCCAAATCATCCGAATCATATGGGGAATAATCTTAGCAATCTTGGGAGACCTATGAACGGACCCATGACCACCATGAGTTCAATGGTTTCTAATAATATGAATATGGGTGGCCCCAATCAAATCAGTAGTATGAGCATGGGTCCGATGAATACTATGTCGAATATTAATCTCAGTCATCACAATCAAATGGGACATATGGGAGGACCTATGGGCAACATGTCGAGTAATATGGGAAGCGGACCGCCAATGGGACATCCAATGAATATGGGAGGGTCCATGGGAGGTCCACCTCATGGATTTCAAGGACCACCGGGAATGGGGCCTAAGCCGATGCCAGTCTCTGCTGGGAAGGTGAGTTTCGTAAACATGTGTTTCTATTAAATATAAGCTTTTGTAAATCGGATGGATTCATTTTTATTTACATAAAGCAAGATAAGAGAGTTGAGATTATATCTGAAACAGTCGCGATTGCATTCACTGAGAGACCCATGTTTTCAGTGTTTCATAACTGCGTATCAGCTTGGGGTTTAAGGAGGAACATGCAATGAGTAAAATCCAAGATTTTTTAATGGCCTTGAAATATTTTGAACTAGAATGAATTCCGCGTCATTTTACAAAATATAAGACTTTTTTGCTTTTTTGTCTTTCTTTTGTTCTTTCTTTTGTCGAAAATGATTTTTTAAAAATGAGAGCATCTATGCAATTTAAACATGAATTTATTCAATATTATTTTATGCAATTGTAAACAATCAAAAGTAGGTATCGATTTTCTGAGTGACATTTTCCCATACTCAGACCCAGATTAATGCGTATGGAGTGAAAAGTCATTTTCTCAACTGGAAAAAAATGAAGGACTGAGGGTTAGAGTACGTTTTAAAGCATCCACATATTAGAAAGTTATAATTTTCCATTTAAAAGTAAAAAAAAATGAATTGGCTCGAAGTTCTAAAAGTAATTTCAGCTCTTCCTCGGTTGTTTTACAGAATACATGGGAATGTTCTAAAAATCGGGAAATGACCGGAAGTTTTTCTAATTTTTAGTAGAAAAACCTATCCAATCAGTTTAAATGTCACTTTATATCACATGAAACTATGCAATTTTAAACGAATTTGATTTGAAGTTCTTTAAATTTTCTAATGTTGTAATTTTAAATTGCAGATTTTTAAGCATTTCAAATTATAAAGCTTTGAGACTTTAAGTTTAAAATTTTTAATTCAGTTCATTCAGTTTGCGATGGATGATTCTAAAATGCATAGTAAAAACTAATTAAAATTGTTACACCTTGAAATTGTTGAACCTGAAATTCTAAAGAATTTTTCTCAATTTAAGACTCAATTCTGAAATTCAGGTATTGAGATTAGAAGTGTGCAGTCACTCGGTTCGAATATTCGACAACCGATCGGCCATAGGGTGCTTCAGGTCAAATCACTTTCGAATATTCGAATCCGATCGGTATCGGTTTTTAAATCCGACAACCGATTTGCGTTATTTCAGATGGATTTTATTTCAAAACCAATTGAACAATTTCGGTTTTAAGAAATCCTACTTATAAAGTCACTTAGTAGCTTTGACTTTTTTCAAATTAAATACAGTTTAGAAAAATCCAATGTTCCAAGCGTGCCCGAATGAGTTTTAATTTGCATGAGAAATCGATCGGACTGAGTGCACACCTCTAATTGAGATCTTAAATTTGGACCAATTTTACTTAAATCTTGACGAATTTGACTGAATTTAATGAAAACAATGTTAATTCGTGACAGTTTTAAACGTTCTTGTTACTAAGTGCTTTTTACATTTAAAGATATCAAATTGAAAATGATTTAATTTTAAAATATTCAATTTGAAAATATTCATTTCTAAGTCTTAATTTTTAATCGTTCCTTAAGAATGGAAAAGAATAGTTTTTGAATGCTTGGATAATTTTATATTGAAAATCTTGAAAATTAAACGTTTCAAATAATTATAAGTTTAAAACGTTCAAAATTGAATAACTTCTGGTTGAAATTTTATAAATTGCGCAATTTAAATGTTTAGGTCACTTTATACCAATTTTGCTTGAATCCAGACAAGTTTTATTGAATTTAATCCAAAACAATTTTAATGTGTAACAATTTTAAGCATTCCTTTTCACTGCGTTGATATTACATAAAATTATAATTTTTTAAATTTCTAAGATTCTAATTTAAAATTTTAGATGCTGAAAATGTTAAATTTAGAAAATTTTCAAATTTGTTATTTGAAATTTAATAATTTTTCATGCCTGATTCTAAAAAAGTTTTTCAAGTCCTCAAGTTTGAAATTGTTTAATTTTAAAAACTTAAATTCAAGATGCTAGTTTTGAATTGTTAATTCAATCCGGAACGTTATAAATTTAAAAATGTACAGTGTTTAATGCTTTTTGACGGCATTGCTAAATTTTGACAGCATTCATTTCAAAATGAAAATATTTTTAAAAGTATAATCTTTGTATCTATATTTTTCAGAGTGTGTGGCTGGATAAAACACATTCGGTGCAAGTAATTAACAAAAAAAAAAATTCTCATTTATTTACTTTTGAAAGCTACATAATTTCAAAAGCTAAAAATAGCTATCAAATTTTGAAATTACGTACAATTTTTCAGAATTAAAGCTATTTAAATTAGAAGACTCTCAATTTATAATTTTACATTATTGAATGTGTGAACTTAAAATTCATGAATAGTTACCGTGAAACGGGGTAAAGTCGCTCACCAATAAATTCCAAAATAAAATTTGGCCGCTGTACTAATTAAAACAATCAAAAAAAAATTTATTTTTGCATAGGAATGTTGAAGTGAATGAATATTAAATGACAATAAATTTTAAAATATAAAGTTGGGGTTGAGCGAATTCACTCTACATGAGCAACTTTATCCCGTTTTACGGTACTTCGAATTCAGAAGTTGGTCAGAAGTCTTCTACTTTGGATGCGTTTGCAATTTAGATTAGAATACTTCAAATAACAAAATTTTCAGCTTCGAAAGCTTGTATATTTTTATTTAAATGACCGGAAAAAAATGTTTACAGACAGGTAAATAATACGGAATTTGTTTCTTCAATGTTACAGATCTACCCTCCTGATCAACCTATGGTATTTAATCCACAAAATCCAAACGCTCCTCCGATTTATCCATGCGGAGTTTGTCACAAAGAGGTACATGATAATGACCAAGCCATTCTCTGTGAATCTGGATGCAATTTTTGGTTTCACAGGTAAGACGCAAATCAACAAAAATCTACTTTCGTAGGTATCTAATATACAAGTTATCACTGAAAAAAATAAATTTTTCAGCTTACCATTTTTTTTTACTAACATAAGCAGTAAGCACAGTACTGTCCATTTTTTAAAGTTTTATAATCATTTTAATAGTTAATGTCCCTATTCAGTATGTTAACATCACAGTTTTGCTAGTTACATCAGCAACATCGAATAACAATAACACGTTACGAATGCATTTTATTGTAATCCGATTCTCTTTTGTTTATTTATCCAGAAAAAAATAAAAGTCAGGTGCAAATAAAATCTAAACCTTTTGCGTTGTTACCTCAAGGAGCTCAAATAGTAACAGTACCGTCTTTACTAACAAAATAGTTGGCCAAACTATTTATTGGTTTCAGTGATTATTTAATATCATATTATTGAACAAAGTTGAATAAAAAATGGTTTATTTCAGAGGCTGCACAGGACTCTCTGAAGCTGCCTACCAACTTCTAACGCAAGAAGTTTACGCGGAATGGGTGTGTGATAAGTGCTTACAGACAAAAAACATACCCTTGGTTAAGTTCAAGCCATAACACTGTTTGGATCGTCGTATTTGCGACGCGTGAGTTACACTTTGTTAGACATATACACATTACAAACATGAGCACACGCGCATTACGTTACAGACACATGCTGTTTGTTAATAACTTTTTAGCTTTAACTTGTTGAAAACTTAGGGTATCGTTACAAATCGTGATGGGTGAGTACGTCAAGGAGGAATGGTTCGCACGTCAAGTAGATTTATACTCGAAAATAGATTTTTCCGATTTACGAATCAATCTGGAATCAGAAGAGATCAATCTGCCAGTATCATTCGTTGGTATTAATTCGACACACCCTGAGAAGTTTATTTTAAACTCGAGTAACTCGCGAGAGCCGTTTTAGAATCGAGTAACACGCACGTCATGTTTTAAACTCGGATACTTTATTTTTTCAGAATTTTTTCTTTGGCTTCTATTTAGTAGTAGTTTTATCTTTTATTTAAAATAAACCAAATCGGGTTAGTGTAAACAATAAGGAATTATTGTGATTGGTTATTGTTAATTTGGCGACTATTAATTCAAGCCAGATTTTTTAAACCTACTTTTTTAGGTAATATCATTTTTTATGTTACTTCATTTATTATTTTTATGGTAGGCGTAATTGATAATGAAAAATGAGAAGATGTGTTTCTTGGAGGTATTCTACCAACTTCTGTTTGGTAGTGAGCTTCTTAATTGTATTTTTTTTCATTTATGTGCTTTAAATCCTTGCGAGTTTGAAGCAACTTCCGCTAGTTACTCGAGTCACTTAGGCGTGCCGAATTTTTAAGATTCAGAGAAAAGACAAAAGTATAAAAAAAAACTTCAGGGAAAGCACATTTGTGAAGAAAAACAATTCGATTTAAACAAGTTTTTTCTAGGTCAATTATTTAATTGCATATTATTTGAAAGCTTTCATGTCCAGTATTATGCTTTTTGCAAATACAGTCTGAATTAATTTCAAATATTCTAAAAAAGAACGGTTAAATCGAATTTTCTTTTACACTTGGATTCTACAAAAGCGAAATTGACGAACTCAAAAGTGACTAAATTCGTGTGAAAAAGTGTGAATGCAGTATGAATAAACAAAAAGAGGTGAGCGAGTCGAAGTTTGAATTAATTTTGTTAGTATTGCTCTGTCCAAAATTCGTCTTAAACTGCTTCTTCTACAATTTTAATATTGATTTACATTTGTCAGGACGTTCTGTGTACAAATTGGTGCGATGTATTTTTTGAAAGGAAAGTTATGAAGTTAATAATGATAAATTGAAAGCTGATGAACATTGTAACCACTGTTGTGATGCAATTTATATTATCAATAGTATTTGGCACGAAAATTTACCACCTTTTTATCGATTCGCACCAGTCTTTCTGCCAATGTGTACGTCTGAAAATGCTCAATACTATTGCTTTATTGAAACTTCTGTATGATACTTTTAACCAGTATGATTTATACGTCCATCATTAGTATTTTCCTTCAGCATGCGTAGTGTCTGTATCGATTGGAGTCATTTTCAAATTTTCATGCTGTTAAGGAGGAAAGAAAAAGTAGAAATAAAAATTGCTGAACGACATGCCAAATCGATTGAAACAGAAGGTGTATCGCACAGAAAGCAGGATCATCTTTTTGTAGATGAAGAAAATAAAGAAACACTGTGCATAATGATTATTGTCACAAATGCCCACTAATTTATATGCTAGATGCTGCGTTTTAAGCAGCAAATCAGTACCGACGCACCGACAAATTGAAAAAGTTGTCATTTAAAAGTCATAATATTTAATGCGTTGTTAAGGATGATCATAGTCAAGAAGTAACTTGTATATCCGCAGCAAATTTAGGTTAATTTTGGGATTCTAAACTGCACTAAAGAAACTTGCCATCGTTTAGTATTTTTGACTTTTGAAACCATTTCTTTTTTAGATAACTAGACAGAAAGGGCCTTTTTTTGTTTGAAAGAAAAATACTTTGTAATTATTTCCATATTCTACAAGTAAAACACTTTAATTTAGAAGTTTTAATATCACGGAAAACACTTTTAAACAAGTGCAAATCAAACAATTTTGTAAGTGAATAGATGCATTTATGAGAGTAAGAAAGAACCTTTTCTATGCTTGTTTGGATTTTTAAGAAAACGAGTTGTTCAATCTGTAGATATTGTACTAATTTTTAAAAATTCAAACTCGCATGAAGACCCGACTTTTATAAATTTACAGTTCTGCTACTTATTGAAAAATAAATTTTAAGATTTGATACAAATCTATTACAAATTTATAATTTTCTAATTTAAATTTATAGAAGAAATAGACAACTGAACAAAATTATTCAAAAATCAGAAGAGCTCAGATTTTTGTCCTTAATTTGATCATTTATAGAAATATTTTCACGCATCATAATTGTCTAAAGGCCAAGAAGTGACTGAAAGTTCTCTAAACTTGATATTGTCAATTTTCTCATTTAATTTTTAATTTAAGAAATGATAAAGTTGCGAATTAAAATATTTTACTTCTGAATTGCTACAGAGTCTGGAAAATTGGGAGAAGTCATGGAATTTTAATAATTAGACAAATAAATTTGGATGATTGATCATTTTTTAATTTTTTAAATAAGTTTTTTATTTTCATTTTCTTGGTTCAAATTTACATCATTTATTAGTGAAAGCGTTTTTAAATGAAATTGGCGATTTTCAGTATGAACGGTTTTCAAAGTTTAAAGTTTTTCAAATTGAAAACTTGGAATTTAAATGGTTTTTAGATCAATCTGTTTGGCACTGGTTGTTTTCAAATAAAGTCATTGGCAATTCCAATTGATTTCAATTGTTTAATTTGATGGCTTTAAAATTTTTGTCAATTTCACTTTTAAAAAATGGTTTCAAGTTATGAAGTTTCAAATATGAATCAGTTTAAAATAGAACTATTTACAAATATTAAAATTTTAAAGCATTCGAATGTATCGTCCGAATTTTGAAAGTACTTGAGATTAACAGCTTTGACATTTGAGAATTTCATGAGAAATCCTCAAAATTGTAAGCAGAAAACTTAAGTTCTTTCGTTTTATAAATTTAAAAACCATTTTGAAATTCTTCAAAGTTTTTAATAGTTCAGTATTCAAGAGTTTCAAATTCGGAAGATTTGACTTTCGTGTTCAAAAAAGAACTTTGAGGTATGAATTCTTGAAGCAAAAAATTCTTTGAGATTCAATTAAACCGAAATGTTTTTATTATAAAAATATTGATTTAAATTTTTACCACTTTCAAATTATATTTATCTCTTTCATATTATAATTGAGTATTATTGTTATTTTCAAGAAAAATTTTTAATCAAAATGTTTGAGCAACTTTATTATTTTTTGAAAATTAAAAATTAATTCACAAAGGGTGCAGAATTGCACTTTCTGTCAGGTGCCATTTTCTGATAACTAAAATTGCAAATCAACGATTTTTTTTCTCATTCGTATTGAAATTTTTTTTCCACTTTACACGCAATTTTGTGTTATTATTATTCATCAAATGTATTTATTCACTTTTACTTAACATTTTAACTTTTTCTAATCAATTTTTAAATTAACTATTTTAAATTGAATTCTTTTCTTTTAAGTAACATTAAATGATCAGTTCTTCTACGTTGATAAAAACTTGGTGTAATATTTGGCTACGAAAATCGCTAATAGTCAATATTTTATTAGGAGTATGAAAGTGGAAAAAAATCATTGTGCTTTTATGATTGTGCGGTTTTGAAGATGGAAGGCAATACATATTAACTTTTAATACAATCTCCATACTGAACACTAGCGAATGAGTGAATCTAGCAGAAAAATATTATATAGTCTCCGATTATCTTCGGCAGCTAGTAAGAAATTAATGAGAGTCCACGCTGAGGGTATAGTTTTATATTCTGTTTATCGTTTATACCATTTATAATACTTTAATTGTGCGTTTTTAACAATTATTACACAAGAGTAACATACACAGGATTCTATACTGCATAATGCTCATATTAGTATTACCACGAATAGAATATCATTATTAACTGTTGTGTCTTTCCATTATTTTTTTCCCGTCGAGAAAAATCCCAGAAAATTAACTAAAATAGATGAGACTCAAATTGTATTTTAAAAAATGTAAAATGGTTTACATAAAGCAAAAATCATATGCTATGTGTTTGACTATATTAGATAACTCAATGTGTGAATTACAAGAAATTAGAGGAACGTTCATTATTATCTATCATTGTCCCAGTGAAAATTTTCTCTCCGCTGTTGCATAAATACTTTTTTTACCTTCAAGGAAATTCACTTAGATACGATTATAAAAAGGGATCGAAAACAAAATTTGCTTGAATCAAAATAATTTATTTCAGAGAATTTTTTAGTGAAATAATATTAAGTTTTGTAATGTAAAAAATCATTTTGAACTTTTTTCTCGAAAAGCGAAAGAAATGTGGAAAGACATTTCATGGTTATCTTATTTTTCTCCACGATTAATTTTTGCTCTGGCAGAAAATAATTATTATGTAGCTATACCTTTGTGTAAATAGTCATTAATGGATGGTTCGTTCTGTTAGACTTAATGGTATTGGCAATCAAGAGCGTGAAAATCTTTTCAGTAGAGAATAATTAGGAAAGCAGTGCCGTGATTTTAATGAATCATGTAAATATAAATCTTCGGATGCATCTGACAATTTTTTCTTTTTCTTTAAATCCTTTTCATTATTGGAATTAAATTTGGCTATTGCGGTTTGTAATTAAAAATCGAACGATTTTACCGATTGGTAACACTGAAAAATCTGAATTGTGTACTGATAGTATTTATTGCGTTATGGTTTTAAGATAATTATTTATCTGAAACTAATGCCGGGAAATTGAAGATAAATGTAAGCGACGCTACTGCAACAAAATTCGCTGATGTACATATAAAACACTTTATTTCACTTATAAATTATAAGACTTTTATATTTAACTATAATGATAATGTTATCACACGTAATGCACGAAAGTGTCCCTCTTCTTCTCTTTTAATTTGGTGTTAAGTTCTTCTCAAGATTCTTTGTGTCTTCTACTTTTCGTCATTGTCAATTTTTCTTGTGTATTGCAATGGCTCAGAAATTGGCGAAAGTATCAGTAATGAAATAATGAAAAGATGTTATAAAGGATAGTGGAGGAGCTACAAACACGGCTTAATCACAGCACGGAAATATCGCGACATGCAAAAATTGTTCATAGTTTATTTTTTATCATGTGAATACAAAAATATATATCAGCAATAAAAGTTGTTATACATAATACATCTATATACTGTATTTTACTTGCGTTTACGCTTAGAGATAAAATTTTTTTTTTTTTGTTCTTTGACAGCGTTGCTACAGATCAGGGAATTCTCACAGTGTTCCTGAATGGGTTCAAAGTTCACTGAAATCTACGACAAAAACGGAAAACGTAGTTATATTCGCTATCGCATTTTCAACAAAAATCTGTTTTGACCAGAATCGTATCTGATTTTTTTC
>JAUMHM010000083.1:36965280-36981147 GCA_032362435.1 Melikaiella ostensackeni
CCCCCCCCCCTCCCGGGCGTTCGTTGGCGGCCTATACTGCAGCTCATCGCAAGGACAGACAGTGACGTATCAGATGCTGTTTACTTCGCAACTCACTGCGCATATGCTTTTATGCGTGGCAGTGTGTAATTAGTTTTTTCATATTATGGCTAAACCAAAGAAAAAAACTTTTCTGTCAGTAAGCGAAAAATGTCTTATTTTGCAACAAATTGAAAACAGCGAATCTAGAAATGCGATCTTAAATAAATACAAAATTAGTGATCGTCTTTTACGCAAAATATTGTTCAGTGCGCCGATGAAGTTATTAATAAATCCAACGACTTTAAGTTCAAAAACAAACAAAAAAACAATGAGATGTGCTAAGAATGCTGAAGTAGAGGCCGCTTTATTGAAATGGTTTATCCAAAAACGAGACTCGTGTCAACCGAATTCGGCAACGATGCTTCAGGAAAAAGCTCGAGTTTTTAATGAAATGCTAAAGGGGCCAGCGACCTTTAAAGTAAGTTTTCAAAAACGTATGCATTCGAAGATAATAATTAAATTTAACAATAATATAACAATCATTTTAACCAGTAGTTTACTGATTAATGCATGATTTTCAAATTCGGCATACTAATGATACATAACCTCAAAAAATGACAGCTGTTGATTTCATTGTATGGTAATCAATTTTAATTTTATGAATTGCTTATTATAGTCAATTACATGATTAATTAATAATTATGTATTATGTGCTGTATCGATACATTTGCATCGACGTTTTGATAATTTTCTAAAGATTGTGAAAATACTAAGGTGCCGGGTTCAGAGACTATATATACGGTCCTGAGTATTTACTCGTCGCTCTAAATCCGGTTGAAACTAGATTTTAATAGCCCCCGTTAATGTGCCGACCGGACCCGAGTGTGGCATACTAACGGGGTATGAGTGTACTGTTGGATGCGAAGAATATGTTTTCTACTACTTTGACTTTTTTGATTATTTGAATTTAGCGCCCTCTCCTATTTGAGGCGATATATTTTCGCGCGAAATTTAAATACTGTAATTATTATGAAATCTGAGTAATTTTGAATGAATTTAGCTGTTAAAGCGATTACAATTTGAAATAAAACTTAAAAGGTAAGCAGGATGACATTTTTGCTTCGAAAGTTAATTAGGGCTGCCACAAAATCCAAGAATTGAAATTCCTTGACTTTCCCTGACTTTCCTGACTTGAGGCAACCCTGAAATGTGACCTCTATTTTAGCCTACAATTCTTGAATTCTAGTGAATTTAACAGAACTCTAGTGAATTTATCAGAATTTTAGAGAATTAACAGTATCCTAGCGAATTTAGCAGGATCCTAGTGAATTTGAAAGAATTATAGTGATTTAAACAAAATTATAGAAACTTTAATAGAATTGTAGTGAATTTAACCGAATTCTAGTGAACTCACCAAATTTGTATCGAATTTAACATATTTCTATTGAATTCAACAGAACTTTAGTTAATTAAAAAAAATAATTCTAGTTACTTAACAAGATTCTCTTAAATGTAATAGATTTCTTGTGATTTTAATAGAATTATAGAAAATTCAATATAATTGTAGTGAATTTAATAGAAATCTTGTTAATTAAGAAATTTTGAAAACTCTGTTAAATTAAAAATAATTCTTGTGATTTTAGCAGAATTTTATTAAATTTAAAAGAATTTTTGTTTTTTAGCAGAAGTCTAGTAAATTTACCAAAATTTTAGTGAATTTCAGAGCATTCTAATGAATTACATAAAATTGTAGCAAATTTAACAGAATCCTACTTAAGTTAAAAGAATTATAGTGATATAAACCAAATTCTACAAAGTTTAGTAGAATGGTAGTGAATTTAACCAACTTCTAGTAACTTTACCAAATTTCTGTCGAATTCGGCATATTTCATTTGAATTCAACAGAATTTTGGGTTAATCAAATAGAATAATTCTAGTTACATAAGAAAATTCTATTCAATTTAACAGATTTTAACAGAATTACAGAAAATACAATATTTGAGCAGAATTCTATTTAGTTTAAAAGAATTCTTGTGATTTTAGCAGAATTCTAAAGAATTTAACAGAATGCCAGTTAATTAATAATTTTAGAAAATTCCATAAAATTTAAAAGAGTATTGGTGATTTTAGCAGTGTTCTAATAAATTCAATAAATTTTTAGTAGATTTATCAGAACTCTAGAGAATTTAACAGAATGCTAACGAAATCAACAGAAATTTGGTTAATTTAAAAGCCGTAGTTGAGTATACCAAAATTTCGGTACAAATAGCCGGATTTTTTCGGTACACATAGACACGGCCTATTTTAAAAAGAATAATTCTATTTAACTTAAAAAATTTCTATTAAATGTAACAGAGTTCTTATTATTTTAACAGAATTATAGAAAATTCAATATAATTGTAGTGAACTTAACATAATTATATTGATTTTTATTGAAATCTAGTTATTAAAAAAATTAACCAAAATGCTATAAATTTAAAAGAATTCTTTTGATTTTATGAGAATTCAGAATTCTAATAAATTCACAAATATTTTTGTAAATTTGACAGAATTCTAATGAATTCAACACTTTTTTCGTTCAAAAATGTCTAGAGCCTTCAATTTTTGTCCGATTTTCAATTTTCTTTCAGATTAAATTTCATTAAATTCTGAAGAGCTTCGCGGTTGGAGCATTCGTCTTCTCTATTAGTTTATCAAAAAGATTTTTAGTCAAAGTGTGGAAAAAGTGACAATTTTTACTCAACAATTTTTTATGCGTTAATAACTGCTTAGCTAAACTTTATATTCTCTCAAATCAGGGCATGGCGACTCGCAGAATACAAATAATTTGCTTATTGATCCCCTTAATTGTTATAAACAAATTTGATGAACAAAGTGGCAAATAGTATTGCTATCCGTAAAAAAATTTCTTTTTGCTAAAACTGCTTCGTAATAATGTAAAAATGACATTTAATCACAAAAAGAATCAAAAAGTTAAAAATAACCATTGTTATAAACAGTTTTTTTGGCAAAATACTTAAATTTGAAGTTTTTTCTGGCTTGGATTTCCCTTAATCGTCCGAATTGCTGCAAATATACCAGAAAAATAATATATGTTGTATAATAATTGGTAAAATATAACAATTTGAATTTTTATAAACAAATTCGAAATTTTGTCCCTTTCGCGTAGAACAAAAAATATTTTTCGCACTAAAATTGTTTTAAACTATTGTACGAATGACTGATAGTCTCAAAAATGTTTAAAAAGTTAACAATAATTATTGTTATAAACAATTCTTGTGGCAAAATATCTAAATTTGAGTTTTTTCAAATTTTAATTACCTTTAATCGCCGGAAATGACTGCATATATTCCTGAGAATAATATGTTTCAGAATAGTTTGTAAAATATAACAATTTGAATATTTATAAACAATTAAGATGAAAAAATTTTTAATTTGTGGAGTTTCATGTGGAAAAAGTCGGGTTTTCAATCAAAATAGCTTGAGAATGAATAAAAAAACAGGTCAGAATCAGAAAACAGGTTTGGTAATAAATGCAGGAAAACAAGTACTTTTTCAAAAAAAAATTTACATCAGTGAAAATTCCTTGAACATTTTATTATTAACAACTATGATAAATTAGTTATAAAAATATTTAATAATACATTTTTATTAATGTTTGTGACTAACTTAGATCTCAACTTAGTTTCAAGCTATTATACTGGCAAGAATGATTTTCTTCTACGTTAAACTGACAACATTTTTAATTTGATTATCTTTATTACTTATAAACATTTAAATTGTTATATTTTACCAAGTATTATCAAAGATATATTATTTTTTGGAATATTTGTAGCCATTCCGGCGATTAAAGGCAATTAAAATTTAAAAATCCTCAAATTTAAATATTTGGCCTCAAGAATTGTTTATAACAATTATTTTTGTAATTAAACGTCATTCTTACATCAATACAAATCAGTTTTAGAAAAAAGAAGTCTTTTTTATCGATAATAACTTTTCCCAATTTGTTCATGAAATAATGGATTAATAAGCAAATTATTTGTATTCCGTAAGTCCCCATGCATTGATTTAAGACAATATAAAGTTAACCTAAGCAGTTATTAAATCGTAAAAACTTGTTGAGTAAAAAATATCACTTTTTCCATACGTTGCGTGAAAATCTTGTAAATAAACAAATGGAGGAGACGAAAATTAGAGAAGGTAAACAAAGAAAAATACTGTAAGTTACCGAAGGTTTGAGAATTTAAAGAAAATTTGCTAGAACGTTCATTTTTTAAATTTATTTTTTATGTTATTTTTCATATAGAATCTTGAACTCAACACGTAAATTTTCCATAATGAAAACAGAAAAGAATGAAAGTATGAAAGAATGAAACTAAAATCAAAATATACAAAAATTAAATTTTTCTTTTAATATTATTTTTTTGTAATTATTGGTACATTTGTGATATCAGAGATTCATGACTAAGCCATAAATAATTGATTTCTGTATTAGCTACTTCAACTGAATCTGATCCATGAATAACTCCATGAAGATAATGGATTGAGAAGTGTCCTGGAATAGTACTGGGATTACTATTTATTGGAAATGTTGCTGATCATTACAATAACGGTCCAGATAACGGTCTTCTGAAAGCTGAAACAATAGAATTATTTTTATCGCTTTAGAATTAAAAATTCATTTTTGTTTTAGAGGCCGTTCAAAAAATACGTAACGCTTTTTTGGACATTTTTGACCCCCCTCCCCCCCCTTTCTAAAGTGTTACGTGATTTTTTTTATAATAGTCAATTAATTGAATAAGAATTAACTCTTGTTAAAAGTCAAATTTATTTTTAAGTTTTTAAATTAATATAAATATTTCTTTTATAATAAATTACGGCGAGAAATTTGAGACTACCTACATATATTTTGTGAGGTTTGCGTCTAGAGACTAAAATTAAGAAGGTGTCTACTAATTTTCACCCACAAAATTCCCGGTCATTTCCAGGGTTTTCCCGATTTTTTCTCGGTTGTAAATATAAAATCTCATCTTACTATAAGCGCGAATAAAACGTACCTAACATAAGGTTTTCCCATGAGTAATTTTATGCATTGTAATATCTTATTACATATATTTAAACAAAATAATATTTTTGTAATTTATGGTATATAAAACTTACAATCTAATATAATATAATTTCGATGTCTTAATTATCTGCGCAGATTTCGTTAAGATGACAGTATTTCCAAGATTTTGCAAAGGTTTCAAAAATTTAAAAATAATTCAATTTCAAAGATTAGTCAATAATTTTTAGATATAGTTCAGAAGATTTCCAAAATTTCGCAAAGAATTCAAAAGATTTTAAAAGATCACAAAAGATTGTTGATCATTTAAATAAATGTTTCTAAAGATTTCAAAGATTTCAAAAGATCTGAAAAGATTTCCAAGATTGGTATTCTAATTCGTTAATAATTCTTAAATATGATTCAGAAGATTTCACAAAGATTTCAAAAAATTTCAGAGATATCAGTAGATTTTAAAAGATTGTAAATCAATTTAAAAACATTTCTAAAGATATCAAAGATTTCAAATTATTTTAAGCAATTTCACAAAGATTTCAAAAGATTTCCAAGATTAGTATACTAATTGATAAATAATTCTTAAATATAATGCAGAAGATTTCGCAAAGATTTCAAATAGTTCAAAGAAATTCACAAAGATTTTTAAAGCTTTTAAAACATTGTAAATTATTTCATGAAGATTTCAAAATTTTACACAAAGATTCATAAAGATTCACAAAGATTTCAATGATTTCTCAAACATTTCAAAACATTTCAAGAGATTTCAGAAGATTTCCAAGATTGGTATTCTAAGTCGTAAATAATCCTTGAATATAAATCAGAAGATTTCACAAAGATTTCAAAAAGTTTTAGAGATTTCAAAAATTTCAAAAGATTTCCAAGATTGGTATTCTAATTCGTAAATAATTCTTAGATATAATTCAAGAGATGTCATAAAGATTTTTAAAAAGTCAGAGATTTCAAAAGATTTCCAAGATTAGTATACTAATTGGTACATGATTCTTAAACACAATTCAGAAGATTTCGCAAAGATTTCAAAATATTGTAAATCGCTTCACAAAGATTTCAATGATTTCTCAAACATTTCAAAACATTTCAAGAGATTTCAGAATTTTTCGCAAAGATTTCAAAGATTTCAGGAGATTTCCAAGATTAGTATTATAATTCGTAAATAATTCTTAAATATAATTCAAAAGATTTCACCAAGATTTCAAAAAATTTCAGAGATATCAAAAGATTTCAAAAGATTGTAAATCAATTAAAAAAGATTTCTAAAGATATCAAAGATTTCAAATGATTTTAAGCAATTTCGCAAAGATTTCAAAGATTTCAGAAGATTTCCAAGATTGGCATTCTAATTCGTAATAATTCTTAAATATAATTCAGAAAATTTCAAAAAATTTCAAAAGATTTCAGAAGTTTTCCAAGATAAGTATACTAATTGATAAATAATTCTTAAATATAATGCAGAGGATTTCGCAAAGATTTCAAATAGTTCAAAGAAATTCACAAAGATTTTCAAAGATTTCAAAACATTGTAAATTATTTCATGAAGATTTCAAAATTTTGCACAAAGATTCATAAAGATTCACAAAGATTTCAATGATTTCTCAAACATTTCAAAACATTTCAGAAGATTTCGCAAAGATTTCAGAAGATTATCAAAAGATTTCAAAAGATTGTAAATCAATTAAAAAAGATTTCTAAAGATATCAAAGATTTCAAAGATTTTAGAAAATTTCCAAGATTGGCATTCTGATTCATAATAATTCTTAAATATAATTCAGAAGATTTCACAAAAATTTCAAAAAATTTCAGAAGATTTCAGAAGATTTCCAAGATTGGTATTCTAATTCTTAAATAATTTTTAGATATAATTCAAGAGATTTCATAAAGATTTTAAAAAATTCAGAGATTTCAGAAGATTTCCAAGATTAGTTTACTAATTGGTAAATAATTCTTAAATATAATCCAGAAGATTTCGCAAAGATTTCAGAGAAATTCACAAAGATTTTTACAGATTTCAAAATATTGTAAATCACTTCACAAAGATTTCAACAGTTTTCACAAAGATTCATACAGATTCACAAAGATTTCAATGATTTCTCAAACATTTCAAAACATTCCAAGAGATTTAAAAAGATTTCTAAAGATATCAAAGATTTCAAATGATTTTAAGCAATTTCGCAAAGAGTTCAAAGATTTCAGAAGATTTCCAAGATTGGCATTCTAATTCGTAATAATTCTTGAATATAATTCAGAAGATTTCACAAAGATTTCAAAAAATTTCAAAAGATTTCAGAAGTTTTCCAAGATTGGTATTCTAATTCGTAAATAATTCTTAAATATAATTCAAAAGATTTTACAAAGATTTAAAAAATTTCAGAAATTTCAAAAGATTTCAAAAGATTTCCAAGATTAGTATACTAATTGGTAAATATTTCTTAAATATAATTCAGAAGATTTCGCAAAGATTTTTAATGTTTTAAAGAAATTCACAAATAATTTTTAAGGTTTCAAAATAGTGTAAATCACTTCACAAAGATTTCAAACGCTTTCACAAAGATTTCAATGATTTCTCAAACATTTCGAAACATTTCAAGAGATTTCAGAAGATTACCGAGATTGGAATTCTAATTCGTAATAATTCTTAAATATAATTCAGAAGATTTCACAAAGATCTCAAAAAACTTCAAAAGATTTCAGAAGTTTTCCAAGATTAGTATTCTAATTCGTAAATAATTCTTTAATATAATTCAAGAGATTTCACAAACATTCTAAAAAATTTCAGAGATTTCAAAAGATTTCAGAAGATTTCAAATATTTTTAAGAAATTCACAAAGATTTTTAAAGGTTTCAAAATATTGTAAATCAGTTCACAAATATTTCAAAAGTTTTCACAAAGATTCATAAAGATTCACAAAGATTTCTATGATTTCTCAAACATTTCAAAACATCTCAAAAGATTTTAAAAGATTTCGCAAAGATTTCAGAAGATTTCCAAGATTGGCATTCTAATTCGTAATAATTCTTAAATTTAATTCAAAATATTTCACGAAGATTTCAAAAAATTTCAAAAGATTTCTGAAGTTTTCCAAGATTGGTATTCTAATTCGTAAATGATTCTTAAATATAATTCAAGAAATTTCACAAAAATTTTAAAAAATTTCAGAGATTTCAAAAGATTTCAGAAGATTTCAAATATTTTTAAAAAATTCGCAAAGATTTTTAAAGATTTCAAAATATTGTAAATCACTTCACAAAAATTTCAAAAGTTTTCACAAAGATTCATAAAGATTCATAAAGATTTCGATTATTTCTCAAACATTTCAAAACATCTCAAGAGATTTTAGAAGATTTCAGAAGATTTCCAAGATTGGCATTCTAATTCGTAATAATTCTCAAATTTAATTCAGAATATTTCATAAAGATTTCAACAAATTTCAAAAGATTTCAGAATTTTTCCAAGATTGGTATTCTAATTCGTAAATAATTCTTAAATATAATTCAAGAGATTTGACAAAGATTTCAAAAGTTTTCACAAAGATTCATAAAGTTTCACAAAGATTTTAATGATTTCTCAAACATTTCAAAAGATTTCCAAGATTGGTATTCTAATTCGTAAATAATTCTCAAATGTAATTCAAGAGATTTTACAAAGATTTTTAAAAAATTCAGAGATTTCAAAAGATTTCAAAAGATTGTTAATCATTTAAGAAAAATTTCTAAATATATCAAAGATTTCAAAAGATATCAGAAGATTTCCAAAATTGGCATTTTAATTCGTAATGATTCTTAAATATAATTCAGAATATTTCACAAGGATTTCAAAAAATTTCAAAGATTTCAGAAGTTTTCCAAGATTAGCATTCTAATTCGTAATAATTTTTAAGTATAATTCGCAGAATATTTCACAAAGATTTCAAAAGTTTTCACAAAGATTCATGAAGATTCACAAAGATTTCAGTGATTTCTCAAACATTCCAAAACATTTCAAGAGATTTTAGAAGATTTCGCAAAAATTTCAAAGATTTCAGAAAGTTTTACAAGATTTCGCAGATTGATATATAATTCTCAGGTATAATTCAGAAGATTTCAGATTTCCCAGATTTCGCAAAGATTTTAAATACTTCAGAAAATTTTCAAAGATTCCAAAATTTTACAAAAAATTCAAATGATTTCAAGAGGTTTAAATTGCGATATTTTTAAAAACTTTCAAAAAATTATTGGAGGGTTCAAATTGAAAAGGTCTGCGCAACAAAGTAGAATTTCATAATAATCAATAATTATACCTTTCAGAGAAGACCATTTTTTCAGAGTTTAAACATTGTTCTCAATTGTTATAAAATTTTTGCAATATAATAATTTCTGAATACTCTTTTTTATCATATTTAATACAATTCTTTAATTTATTTGTCTTGTTATAACGATGAAAAAAAATATCACATTTTCGAAAACTTTAAATGTAATTCCCGGTTTGAATTTGCGTTCCCGATTAATTGCCCGTTTTTTCCGGTTTTATTTTAATTCCCGGCTATATCCCGGTTTTCTCGGGTTTTGCTGTTAATAGACACCCTGATTAGGCATTTGTATCAATTCTTTAAAAAGATATTGCAAAAAAGTCAAAATTTCAATTTTTAAAGTTTCGTTAAATTATTAATAACTCCCGAAATAATGGGCAGTTTTTAATTCTCCGGGGCTCATTTTAAAGATAGATTTATTTAAAATATCTGTGACGTATCAAGAAAACGTTATTTCTTTTTCCCTGGATTCTGTCAAACTCTGAACGTGAACAACAAATTCGTAAAAATTCAAAGTAAAATAATTTATAAAATAAATTAAAAAACAATTATGCTGTATAATTTAAGAAAATATAATAAATTATACATGTTTATCATATTCATAATTTTATTTAATCCCTTTTTTTCGAGTATACAAATTTTTTGAATATTTACGACTTTTCGATTCTAATCTCAGACTTTGGCTGCAGCCAGGGAAAAATCAATAAAAGTTTCTTAAGACATTAAAGACATTCTACGTAAAACTTGAAAATGTTGACTGTTCTCATTATCTTCTTTGAGTTTTTTAAAAAAGCTCTTCATTTTGGGGTCATTAGACGCCGAACTTTTTCATCTTTCATGTTATTTTGAGCAAAAAAATTATTAAAAGTATTAAAAAGTATGAAGCGTATAAAAAATTATTTAAGTATTTATTATCAAAAGTAGAATATTTCATATGCAATTTTATGTAAAAAATATATCTTGACCTCCTTAGTAACAGCGTAGTATTTTTCCTGTCTGATTGAATCTATAAATAAACATTGAAATTCATATACGAAATTCAAAAAATTGCTTGAAAAGCCATCCTATCCCAGAGTGTTAATTAATGTATAATGTATCTGTGGCGAAAAATATTTCTTTCTTACTTTGTAGCATGCATCGCATTGCAATATTTTAAATTAATTTTTATTTATCAGTCAACTGACCCAAGTCATTTTCATATTTAAAAGATTCAATCCTTTTTCCTCAAAACTTTGGATAACTTTTTCGACCAAAGAACGCTGTGTTCCACCAGGTTTAATCAGAATAAAAGTGATCTCTTCTTCTTTAAGGCATTCTTGCATATTGAATTTCGAGATTAAAATTTAATTATTAACAAATTGTAAATTTCTGAAATTCCGCTTTAAATGAAAAATCTTGAGAAAAGAAAGCCCCAAAAATGGTATACTTGACAAAGCTGTCTGCACTCTGCACATATGTAAATAAAGTACACTGGAACCTCCATTTAACGGCGGTCTTGGGTATGGCCTGCGATGACCGTGAGGCTCTTCCGAGAATTCCTGTGATGTAAACAGTCAGGGTCGTATGAACCATTTCCAGTAGGAATACATAATATTAATTAACTGTATTTTATACAAATGTAGATTTTTGTTATCAAAATTATTTTTAAAATTATTATTTATTTTCAAAAAGGCAAAAAAATGGTCGAAGTTACTATTACAATTTCTAATTTTGTTCTAATAAGATTATTATTTAAATGCATTAAAAGTGGAGGTTTGAGGCCATGGCTATCTAACGATGTAACTTACAGGTATATTTGTGCACTTTTAATGCTTTAATTAAATTTGAATATTTGTTAAATTTTAAACTATATTGTTAATTCTGAACTATTTTAATTTGTATACTTCTGTTTTTAATTGTACAATTTAGAAGAATTTCAATTTGAAGTAGCAGTCACGCTTGAATTCTTCTATTCAAATTTGTTCAATTTTTATGCTTCTTTTGAACATGTAAGAATTTTTTAATTAGAAGTATCCACAGTCCAAACTGTCACGCGATTCTATATTTTTAAACAATTTAATTTTGGACTCTTAAGATTTCAATCTGTTCAATATTTAAACATTTCAAAACTTTCAACGTTTTTAATTTCAAATAGTTCAATTTTGAAAGTTTCAGTTTTGAATGCTGCAATTTTGGAATTATTTGATTTCAGAAATTTTAATAACAAAAGATTTCAAAGTAAGCTTTTAACTTTTAAGATTTCAAAACTGTAAAATATAAAGCGTGTAAATGCGTTAAATTTTGACTTGTCAAGTTTTAAATGCTTTCGATTTGCAATAATACATTTTTAAATTTATGCTTCAATCTCAACGCTTTAAGAAAAAAAATTGGTTATTTTTTCGTACTGCTATCTGCTTCTTTTTAAAATGATTTATTATAAGTTTAAATAACTTCTAGTTTTAAATTATATTACTCACTTCTAAGCACTTAATAGTTAAAATTATTGATACTTCTTATTTAAAGTTATTCAATTCTGAAAGCTTAAGAATTAAAATTACAATACTTAAATTTGGTTCCAGTTTGAACTGATAGAAACGATTGATTTTGAATAGTATTAAAGTAAAGTTTGAGAATTTTCATCTTTCAACGATGTCAATTTAATACTGTCAAACTTTGAAGGATTGATCAGCTTCAAATCTGACGGAATAAAAATAAAAATTGAATTATAAAAATATTTTTTTTTCTTTTAATATTAATTATTTCTGTAATTATTATTACATTCCAGATATAAGAGATGCATCACCAAACCACAATTTTATTTCTTTATTAGCTGCTTCCATAGAATCGGATCCGTGAATAATTCCTCGGCGAACATAGAGAGAAAATTCTCCTCGAATCATTTTAGGAGAACAATCATGTGGAAACGTCTCTCCAATCAAAAGTCTTCCAGCTCTTATAGCATTTGTTCCTTCCCAAACCTTTAATTAAAATTGAAATTAAACATTTTAATCTTTGGTGTGAATTAATTTAATTAAGTCATTAAGATAAAGTAAGCTAATTTACCATTAAAATCACAGGGCCAGAGGTCATGTATTTTATGTAGCTTTTAAAAAAAGGCCTTGTCCTCAGATGAATTGAATGCTGCTTCATTTTATCTTCCGAAGCCTCAAACATTAAATAAATTATGATCAATTTCTAATTTTTTATTAGTAATATTTTCTAAGCATTCTAATTTACTAAAATAATAACGGCAGTGAGCTGTGAATTTTATTTAATTGATATTCTTATATTAAAAATATCCTTAAAAAAGAATATTTAAAATTACTTGTGAAACTGAATACAATTCAACAACTTTCAATTTTCAGACTTTATAATCAATTAACCATGTCAAATTTACAGATTCCGGAATTGAAAAATTTTTTATTTCAAGCACTTCAAATTAAATAATTCTTAGTTAAAGGACTGGAAATAAACAACATTGTTAAAATTTGAGAAATCAGAATAAAATAATAAGCCAAAAAATCAAAATTGCAAAAGCAGTTAAAATTTTAATCATTTTACATTTCAAGTCTTCATAAATGGACTAGTAAACTGCAAGAGTGGCAGTTATTCAATAATAAACAATTTCTAATTTTAACGTTCGAAATTAAATAATTTGAAGTATAAAAAATCAAACAACTAAAAATTTGAGGCATTCAAAATAAATTAAAAATTTTAAGCTTTGTAAATGAAAGTTTTTATAGGTCAAAATATATTTGCTTAGAGAATTCCCTATTGAAAAAATCGTCGAGGAAATAATCCTCGTGTTAATTTCGGACGAGGAAAACGCGAGGAAATCCGCAAGGATTTTCAAATTCCTCGAGGAAATCATCAAAGAATAATTGACTGCCTTGTGGATTTCTTCCAGGAATCTAAAAGTCCTTGCGGATTTCCTTGTGTTTTCCTTGTCCGAAAATAAAACGAGGATTTTTTGAAAAATGAGGCGTTAAAAAGTGTTTTAAAATAATTTACAATCAGTGATGGGTAAGTTACTTTTTAAAAGGAACTAGTTATCGTTGCCGTTACATAACGAAAAAAGTAACTAGTTATCGTTACCGTTATCGATTCAAAATGTAACTTTTTCTTACGTACTTTTGCAAAAAAAGTAACTATCTTCAACGAAGAAAATGAATTTTTAACAAAGTAGTTCAACATTCAACCAAAAAAGACGAATTTTCAACAGAATAGTGCAATTTTAAACCAAGCAGATTAATTTCTCACCAAAAAAAAACAACGAATTTTCAACGAAAAAAGATGAATTCTCAACAAAAAATGTAATTATTGATATTTCAACCAAAAAAGATTTTAGTTTTTAATCAAAAACAGTTAAACTGAACCGCAAAACGAATTTTCAACACAATAGTTGAATTTTCGACCCGAAAATATGAATTTATAACAAAAAAGTTAATTTTCGAACAAATACATAATTGAATTTTCTACCAAAATAGTTCAACATTCAACCAAAAAAGACGACTTTTCAACAAAATAGTGATACTTTAAACCAAAGAGATGAATTTTCAACCAATAAATTAATTTTTTACCAGAAAAAGAAGAATTTTCAACAAGATACATGAATTTTCACCCAAAAAAAAAACAAATCTTCAACAAAAGAGTAGAATTTTCAGTCGAGAGAAAAAAAAATCAACCAGATCGTTGAAATTTTAAGTCAACAAGGCGAATTTTCTACAAAATATTTGAATTTTTAGCCCGCAAATATAGATCGTCAACAAGAAAGGTGATTTTCAGAAAAAAAAATGTCAACGAAAAAAAAAGAATTCTCAACCAATAATAGTTGTATTTTTAACCAAGGCGATGAATTATCGACTAAAATTATTAATCTGCAATAAAAAAAAAATGAATTTTTACCACAGTATTTCAACTTTTAACCGAGTAGTTGATATTTCGACAAAATAATTTAATCTTCAAATAAAATTGCTTAATTTTCAACCATACGCTTGCATCTTCAAACCAAAAAGACGAATTTTTTACAAAACAGTTGATTTTTCGAATAAAAAGGATGATTTTTCAACAAAATTGATGAATTTTCAACCAAAAAGATGGATATTCAATCAAAAAGATTAATTTTCTACAGAAAAAGACGAACTTGCAACAAACTACATGAATTTTCAACCAGATAGTTGAATTTTTAACTGAAAAAGGTGAATTTTCAACAAAATTGTTGAATCTTCAACCAAAACAGATTAATATTCAACCAAGCTGTTGCAATCTTCAGCCAAAAAGACGAATTTCCGACAAAACAGTTGAATTTTTAACATAAAAGTTCATTTTCAACCAAAAAAAGAGGTTTTAAGAAAGCAGTTGAATTTTCAACTAAAAAGGATGACTTTTTATCAAAATTGTTGAATTTTTGACCTACAAAGATGAATTGTCAACCAAGAAGATTAATTTTCTACCAAAAAAGACAAATTTTCAGCAAAATACATGAACTTCCAACCACGCAGTTGAATTTTCAACTTAAAAAGATTAATTTTGAACCAAAAAAAAGAAAGAATTTTCAAGATAATAGTTAAATTTTCAATCAAATTTTTTACCGAAACAAGACGATTCAACTAAAAAAGATAGCTTTGGACCTAAAATGGAATAGTTAAATTTTCAATTAAAAAAAGTAATTTTCAACGAAACAAGATGAATTCACAACGAAAAATGTAATAATAGATATTTCAACCAAAAAAGATATTACTTTTTAATCAAAAACAGTTAAATTAAACCAAAAAACGAATTTCCAAAACAATAGTTGAATTCTCAAACCGCAAATATAACTTTTCAACAAAAAAGCCAATTTTCGAACAAATAATTTAATTTTCTACAAAAATAGGTAAATTTTCGACCAAAAAGGCGAATTTTCAACAAAACTGTTGAAATTTCAAACGAATAGAATAATTTTCTATTGACATTGTCGAATTTTGAACAAAATAATAAAATTTTCAGACAAATAATCAAATTTCTTACAAAAAAAAAAATGAATTCTCAACCAATAATAGTTGGATTTTTAACCAAAGAGATGAATTTTCAACAAAACTGATGAATATTCAACTAGAATAGTTAAGTTCTTAGTTTAAAAAAAAATAATCTTTTACCAAAAAAATCAATATTCAACTCTGAAATTAACTTTTCTTTCTTTCCAACATTTTTTCTGTACATTTTCCAAAATTTGGAATTCCAGGGTGGGAGAAAAATTGCAATTTTCCTATATTGGGCTATAAATCTCTATGGCTATCTGTCGCCACAATTTGAATAGTGAAAATTAAATAATAATTGCAAAAGCAATAAACTTGATTAATTGTCGTAAAAAAGACTTGTGAATTATATTTCGAAATTAAGTAAAAAAGTAACGATTTTTATAGTTACTGTTACTGAAAAAAATGTAACTAGTTACCAGTTCCTTACTTTTTACAAAAATAACTTCGTTACCACTATCATTACCAAAAAAAGTAACTAGTTACA
>JAUMHM010000083.1:36982161-36995305 GCA_032362435.1 Melikaiella ostensackeni
AATTTCGCTTTTTGAGTTTCTAGGTTAGGGTACCTCTCCTATTATTTTTGTAACGAAATCATTTGAAAATTATATTCCGGTTATTTGTCTAATGAATAGAATATTATCTCTTCATGCAAAAATGTTCTCAGACACTTCTTATCAAACACAAGTAGTGAATATTTTCAAACCTGTCCTCAGTTTCATTAAAACACTTTGCGCTTCCGGTTCTTCCCCAAGGGCATGCGCAGATGAAATTCACCGGAAATCACCGGAAATTCCGAATACCGCCGTGAATAGAAAAAAGAGTGAAAAAGCCTCGAACCCTGCTTTCGGATCGATTCGTTCTGTCGGCTGTTTTTTTTTGTTGGACACGACATTGAACTTGCAAAATTATAATTACAATATAGAATTAATTTATTTATCTCTTCTTTCTTGTTACGGGAATAATCGTGAGTTTCCGTCGTGAATTGCAGAAAATCGTTGTGTGAATTTTTCGCCAAAATCAGGCTCGAAACTCTCGAACCATAATGGCGGACGACGAGAGGTCGCGTTATTTCTTCTCTGAGTAAGGTTAATGATTCTAATTTTTGACGCTTAGATTTAAAAGTTGACGAGGAACTTGTGCAGAAAACGAGGCGAGTCGCGAATCGCGTCAGATGCGAACATTTTGGATTAATTGAAAAGTGACTTTTTTGTACAATTAAACCGAGCTGCAATGCAGGCGCAACAGCAACAACAGTCGCAAACTCATCAGCAAATCGGTGGTTCCAGTGTTATTCTCAAAATGAACGAAATTCAGCAACTGTCTACAGTCGGTTAGTTTTATTAATTCTTTATTATCTTTTATTGTTTCATTCTAGTTTTTGTAACAATAATTTCATACTGCTTGAAACGTGTTACTGCTCTGAAATTTTGTGAAACATTTTTTAAATTAAATTTCGCAGAGAGAAGGTCCGTTTACTTTTTACTAATTATTTATTATTCAGTTCTTATCAAAGATCTTTCAAACGGACTTAAAATTTAGGCTCGAATTTTTGTTTTGGAACTAAGTTTTCGCATAATCTAAATAATTGTTTGACATACCTAGCAAGGTTACGGATATAATAATTTTAATAAATTCAGCCGGATTTTCTGCAGACTATCAAGTGGGAAATTAATATAAGGTTTCTGAATTTTTCTTTTTATGAATATATACAAAGTTCATATTTTGTATGATTCAATTGGGATGTGGCTGCTTGAACCGAAATTTCTGTACGAATAGTTGGATTTTTTTCGGTACACATGACCCCTTTTCCAGGGCTGTTTGTACAAAAATTTCGGTACAAATAGCCGGATTTTTTCGGTACACATAGACATTGCCATTGAAGTATGCAAACAATTTCTGTATAAAATAAGATATTAACGGTCCTGTTGATTCTGATAATTATTATTGATATTGTTTGTTAATTTTTTTGAGGTTATGTTAAATGCGGCGATGAATAATGTTTCTGTTCTGGAAAAATCTTCCGAATCGGACGATTCCATTATCATGTGTAATTTATTCATTACTTGTTTTGTATTTTTATACATTCATATGTATAGTTTCTGTCAATTTTTAACACGTGTTGCATTTGATAACAGGTTGAATTGCAAATTATCTGATAAAGCAGAATCATATCAGTCATAAAAAATTATTTTATGTGGCAATAAAACTATGATTATTAGTAGTTTTTGGAGTTGAACTGAAATATGTAATAGTTTGCGCAGTCTCAGAAGTTTCAGGGTTAGCTGCGTTTCCGATATATTTTCTTCTTTGTTTTTAAAAGTCTTCCGTAATTTTCCGAAACTTCCTCGTATTTACATGGAATCTCACTAAGTTTGATATTTTGAACAATCTGCTCCTTTTCCGTTAAAAGTTGAGTGGTTGTGATGTTATTTTTTTCTGACACTTAACTTTAATGAAGTAAAAATATAAATAACATATTTTTATTCTAAAAGTATACATTTAAAATCGCTCAGTTTGAAAAGTTTGCATATGAAATTTGTATGGCTTCTAATTTCAAATTGTACTGTAATTCGAAGTTGTTGAATTTGAAATCCTTAATTTGTAATAAACTGTCTAGTGTTGATAGTCTAACATTCAAAGTTATCAAATTTTTTAGTTCTTGAATTAAACAGTCTTTAATGTTTTTAATACTTAGAAGATAAAATCACCAATTTGTTAGTGTTTAACTTTTAATACATGAATTTGAAAAATATGTACATAATAATTTTTAGTAATAATTTTAGTAATAATTATTAGTGCCTATAAAAAAACTGTTTCGACTTTCCAAATTTTTTGCTAACGTTGTGAAATTTTAGAAAAGATGTTTGCAGCATAACTCTAGCTACAAATGCGTTCCTATAACTTGTAGGACACTCAATTTTGACATCCTCAAATTAAAAATAGCTTAATTTTGAAGAATTGACTTTAAAATTCTTCACTTTCAAGTCCATTTCAATTTGTTTAATTTTAATTTTACTGTAGTTTGGAATTGCTGAATTTCAAGTGCTAAATTTTATCTAAAATCGTGAAAAACTTGAGTTTTTAAGTATTTTATCTTAAAACTGTAAAGTGCCGAACGTTTCATTTTGAAATTGTTCAACTTTGACTCTATGCACAAGGTGTTCAGCGTGTGGGTAAGTGTGAAAAGCGGAAATTGTACGGGAAATTTATTGATGCCGTAAATGTACGGGAAATATACGGGATTTCATTTTTGAAGTGGGAATTTTTTATGTTTCAAACACGGAGCAGGATGGAAACTTTCTTTGTGTTTTGAATCGACGTATTTTCTTTGAATTTTCTATCAAAAAGTACAAAATGGCTTGGGAATGTTCAAACGATTCAGAGAGATAAAGTGTAACATTGATAAAAAGAAGGGAAGTTTTGGCAACAGAAATTAAAACTAAAAAAAAAACGTATTGAAAAAATTCGATGTTTATTCAGCGGTTTCTGAGAAAATTATAATTTTCATAATTTTTATAAAAGACGTTTCTGATATATTGAGGAATTAAAGTTGAGAAAAATTCGCTTAGAAAATTTGATATGCCTAGAAAGTAAAAAATGTAAATCCAAAAAATCACATTATTTCTTTCTAGCCGGTTAAAAAAAAATCTTTTAAATACCTTGGAGCTTCAACTGATAAAAAAACTTGAAAAAAAAGAAACGAAAAATAGATAAATAGCATAATTTAAAAATGCTCAATTTTGAGTTATCTGTTTTTTTTCAACTCCTTACCTTTTTTTTTGTCATTCAGAAGTTAGGAGGCATTTAAAATAATTTTTAAAGCTATCTAGAAAAAATATAATTTTAAAACCTACAAAATGACTGTGAAAAATACGTTTCCTTTCCGTTTTTCATTCTTTCAACTTATCAATTCTTTCTATTGTATATTTTGGTAGGTACAAGGCCCTGAAATATCCCAAATATTTTTTAATCGCAGTCAGATAAGTATAGTTTTTGTTGAAGCCGACAACTCGGTATTTTACAAATTTACTGCATTTGCATTTTTTATTTATAGAGATATCCAATTTTTATCAGAAAGTCTTCAAATGTAACAAAAAAAATCTCGTGTTATTTTTAAAGCGTTGTTAAAAAAATTTTCGTTAAAAACTGGGTTCTGCTAAACAGGAATTATCTTTCGTGGAGCAGTATTATATAAAAATCGCTCAAGATTTGAGTTCATTTAATTTGCTCACGAAAGCCGGAGAATAAGAGCTGAACTCCTGGGACTGATTATACAATTTGCATATACCTATTTTGTGTAAATTATTAACCCTATTTTTTAAGAACACAATAAATGGTCACGAAAATCATTTATATAAGAAGGTAATTTTTATTATGGATGATATTGGGGCATCGAGAGCCAACGCATTCTATGGAGAATAAATGTGGGAAAATAGTTGGTAAATTTCCACTAAAATTCCGATTTGCGTTACTTGGCGTAATCCGTCATTCGTGTATTTAGTTACACATATTGAACCGACCTAGGTCATGAGGAAGGAAGGGCGCCTTTCTCCCGTTTCTCCCCTTCTTTTTCCCCTTCCTGATTCTCTGGGGGAAGATGGAAATTTTCCACAACGCGATCCGACGATTTGCCCTTACCCCTCCACCTGGACTTGTCGATGCCTGCTAACTGCTAAACTGCTTAGTGATTCAGTCATTGGTCGACGGAGAAGCTCGAAGTTGTTTAACATAACCTAAAAATCTTCAACAACTTAGTGGAGGCTCATCTTCGTTGCTCCGATTGACAAACCCTGTTTACAAGTGTTCTAAAAAACTGCGTTATCAGCTCACGATATAAACTGAAGTAGCCAAAATATCTCCGTCGTGTGAAACTCGTTTGTGCCAAGTGATTTTATGTTTAAAAGTGAGCAAAGTTATAATTGACAGAACAAAGCGAGAGGCACTGTCAGACACTGTTGCTTCGCGTCATTTTGGATTTTCATGCACAGTTTTTTCTCAGGAATAATCCGTTGAGAAATTGTTACTTCTCGATAGAAAGAGAACTTTCATTATCACACTTTTTGTGTATTATATCGTGGAGACCTATTTTGGGCTGTAATTCAGGGTGCTGACGTTGGTAAATTTTCAGCCATGATTTTCTACGACAGTTTCTCAAAAAGTCACAATGTTGTGTTAATTAACAATGGATCCGAGGAAATTGAAATGGGAATTGACGATTTTCGAAATGGTCGAGGTCGTTCAGTTTTTGTGAATGTGGGCCAGAATGCACAATTGCAGGAAATAGGAATGACAGAGGACGCTGTTGACGTTTTGAAACCTGAAAGTTCGTGTTTTTCTTATTGATTTGTTAATTTTTCTAATATCCTCAATGATAAGTGAATTGTCGCATTTTTAATTGTTATGAAGATTGCGATTCAGTAATTCTAGCCTTATTTTTCGCTTCTCGGCGATTGATTTTTGTAATAATTATGCAACTGCTTTAAAAAGTTCCACAAGACACAGTTGCAGGTTCATTCATTTTAGTTTATGTATGGCCACTGGCCCGGTAAAAAGGGAAAGCTGACAAATGAGTGCAATTTTTGGAAACTGGGAAATGGCAGTGGATTTATTTTTGGCAGAAATTTTTTAAAATATCCTGTTTGGAAAGATCTGTCCAATCATTTTGAATGTACTTAATATTAAGGTCTACAATTGTGATTCGAGTATGAAAATTGTTCAGTTTATAAGATTTGAATTTTTGCGTTTCAATTATTAAGATAATTTAAAATTTGTCATTTTTAAACATTCATGTTGTGAGAGCTTAGACTGTGTCGAATTTAATGTTCCTAAATCTAAAATTGTTCAATTTGAATAATCTTTAAACCTTCAGAAGACTTATAGTTTCATAGTCATTGAAATTGAGATTAATCTGAATATTTCTCTCTATTTCCTTATAAAATAAGTATCCTAATTCTTTTTTTATTTCAGGCTTGCTTGAGTTGGCGCACAGAGAATACCAAGCTGGCGACTACGAAAATGCAGAAAGGCATTGTATGCAGCTTTGGAGACAAGAGACAAACAACACTGGAGTTCTGTTACTTCTCTCGTCCATCCATTTTCAGTGTCGCAGACTAGAAAAGTAAATATCTTTTCTTTATTCATCCTTTTTAAATGGAGGGTGTGAGTGTATAAGGGCGTAAGTCCCCAATTTCGGAAATTCGTTTCATTGGCCTAAAATAATTGTTTTGACCTAACTCATGTCCCTGTAGAAGATTATGGTCCAGTTTGATTTTGAAGTGGGTCAAAATCCATGCTTGGTAATTTAAAAAGAAAGTAATTACTTGTTTTCGCCTGTTCTTTTCGCGATTAAATAGAGCTAAGTAATAGCTCGAAAGTAGATTCCTGTTTTTTTTTAACTGAAAGACAAAAAAGTTATGCAACTCTTTGTGTGACAATATTTTCGTTTTTGGCGACGCGCCGTACATTTGACTAGGGTGTTCCTTGGAAATGGTTGCTTCTTTCAGGATGTTGTTTTCGCGATTCAATAGAGGTAATTTATAGCTCGAAATCTATTTCTTGTTTTTTTTTTTAAATTAAAAAATAAAAAAGTTATGCAACTCTCTGTGAGTCAAAATCGGCGTTTTTGGGACGTGCGGTTCTTTGATAAGTGTTTTCTCGCAGATGATTGCTTTTTTTAAACGCCCCTTTCGCGATTCAATAGAGCTAAGTAATACCTCGAAAGTACTTTTTTAAAATTAAAAATAAGAAAGTATGCAACTCTTTCTAAGTCAAAATCGGCGTTTTGACAAAAGATTTCTCGGAGTTGGTTGCTTCTTTTAGGATATCCCTTCCATGGTTCGATAAAGCTGAGTAATAACTCGAAAGTATTTTTTTGTTGAAAAAAAATTACATGCGTTGAAGTTAAACATTTTTTTCTTTTTCCTGTAAAATTGGTGTTTTGGCACTTACTCCCTTTTTGCCCGGCGACCCTTCATTTGTAAATTATAATAGAAAATTTTGTAGATAACTATAATTCTTATTTGGAGCTGGGAATTTTGGAAGTGAATTACAATTTTGTCTTGGAATTGGTAATTTTTGACATGGAACGGAATATTTTGGAAAATAATTTTAATTCTGATTGATAAAAAGGGAGTTAACGAAAACAATCCCTGTTCCATGTCAGAATTCGTCAGATGTCGAAAATTCCTTGTTCCAAATCAGAATTTTTTTGAATTTAAAAATTCTTTTTTTGAGCAAATAAAAATTTACTAGAATGTTAAACATCCTTCTTCCAAATTTTCTAAAAAGGAAGTTACTGTATTTCTGAAATGTAATAGAAGATGTTATAAATAAATAAAATTCTGACTTGGAACAGGGAATTTTTGGAAATAAATGTAATTCTGACTTGGAAGTTAATTTCCGTGAAGAATTATATTTTTCACTTTGGAACAGCGGATTTCCGTAAAGAATTATAATTTAGACTTTTAGGACATTGAATTTCCGTAAAGAATTATTATTTGATTTGGAACAGAGAATTTTTGACGTGGAACAGGAATTTTGGAAAATAATTTAAATGCTGATTTAGAAGAACGGAATTTAAAGAAAAATCCCTGTTCAAAGTCACATTTATAATTCTTTTACAAAATTTTCTGTTCCAAATTCGTGACATAACAGGAAATTTAAAATCATCCGTCGGGTAGACATCCTGCAAATACATATTTTGGTCGTTGAATGAAATGTGCGATTAAAATGATATCCTCAATAAAAATTAATGTATTTTTAAACGGAAAGACTAGAAATTTGTTTCAATGAACTGTTTTGCGGTTGAATTATATGAAAAAGTAGTTTTCGAATAATTAAAAATTCAAACATTCATAATATTTGACTATTTCACGAATATTTAAATTCTCAGAAAGTTGAACCTATAATAATAATTAAGAATGATATTAAAGTAAGAGGTAAAATTGAAAATTTATGTTTCAAATTTGAAACTTTCATTTCAGAGTGGAACAATTAGAAACTTAAAATGTTCAGTTGAAGTATTTGATAAAAAAAAGCGTATTGTTAATAATATGTATTACCATTTCGTTGACTTACAATACTTGTAAGGTTTTACACGTGCGTCTACACAAATTTCACCAAGACAGCAATCTGATTTTTTGACACAACCAAAATCTTTCGAACCGCAATACGCGTAAACTGTAATAGACCCCATGATGAGGACGCAGAGGAACAGACAAATAATCTTGATTGAGTACATTTCTTCTCCTTGACTGACATTTTTTGGCATTGTACGTCGAATTTATACCAATTGGTTGATGTCGTAACTGATATAGTTGGCTAAAGTTAAGCCACTTTTTGTACATGTGGCTCTGTACAAAATGTGATAACGTTAAAAAAACATTTGAGTAACCGAAGGACAGATACCGTAAGATAAGGCTTCGATTTAGAAATTTTAAATGCTACTTTCCCAGAAATTGTCTTAATTTCAAAGCTTCGAATTAGAGTTTATTCAATTTTGAAAGCCTTGCAATTGTTTGGTTTTCATTTCAGTTTTTAAATTTAACTAAACTTTCGTGCAATCTTTTATTAACTTTTCTAAGAAAAACCATTTCCTGGTTTGGTGACGATTCGACTTGAATAGCGAGGAACAAAAGCAAAGTTGCTGGATAAAATAAAGAAGTGAGGACATTTTTACGATATAAATTACAGTCATCATAAATTTACACAAATGTTTTTTTTTGTTTCAGCATCTGCGGCGACGTTAATAAACATTCGAAACGCGCGGAAGCATTTTGAAAAGCTGGAACGTGCGAGCCAAAGTTCAGTCTTAAATAGATAGAAGTTAGTTCGACCCAGGCGCGCCGTCACCCGGGTCCAGACAATAAATCGCCATTAATTCAAAAACTTGGGACTGAGAACGTTTCTGCAGATTGGTCCACACTGTTTCTGCTAAAAAGGATCCAAATTCTTCAAAGGATCGTCGGTATGAGAAAGTTGCATCGGAAATAATTTCAACATTCACTGGAATGACGTATATTATCGATAATATTGAAGAAAGAAAAAAGTGCATGCATAAGAATATAAAAAATGTCTGATAATATGCGACGATCGATTGTATTTACAATTAGATGTAAGAAAGTGCATTCGTAACAATTAGGAATTTGTAGACGTACTAAAAGTTAGTTTTGTTTCCAAAAAACTGGCATTCTCGATATTAATATTAACAATATTTCCAGTGAGTCAAGCATGGTTCGACCAAACTGCAGAGTAGTTAGGATATTATTTCTTCAAATGTTCTAGCCTTTCAGTGCGAATAGGAGATTGAATTTTCATTTTAGTTTTCCTTTTTATTTTTTCATAAATTTCATTATTTGTATAATACACATTTGTAAGTTGGCACTTTCATTGTATGTGCATGTGCGTCTCATCCTGATCTGCATTTGTAAGAATTGGAGGGATCTTTATGAAAGATCTATGATTCTTTTGTCATAATTATGTACGTGAATTACACGAGACTGTTGAGATGAATGTATTTTTTAAATGTATGAATAAAAGGATTCCGTGTGATGGAATGTTTTTGTTTTGAAAAAAGTGAGGCTCTTTATCAGTCATTTTTATGAACCGAAAAATTCCACCAGTGTCTACAGTAAAATGGCAAGAGTATACAATGGCAATTTTTAGAAGTTTTGTCAATGCCATTTCGGCGATTTTTCATTAGCTTTTTACTTTTGAAACGCTAATTTTATTCATTCAGTTTTACAGTTTATGATATGTGCTGTTAATAAATGCAATTATTATTCCTAGCAGTAAAAAGAACACTATTTAATGTCTTATTTAAAAAATGTCCACCTTATCTTAATGATGTAAAAATATTTCTAAGATTTTATTAGTCAAATGGGTTGGTACGATAGATTTCTGGTTTGCGGGTGGTAAAACGGAATCTTCTGTTCTGTTAGAACTGATCAAGATGACCAAAATAAGAATCTAGATAAAAATGGCAAAATAGATAATTGTTATCTTATTAAAATAATCTGTACATATTAGGATATTTAGGAAATATTCGAATGAAAAGTTGAAAATTCAGAAATTTTGAAAGAGATAATCGAAAATGTTTAAAGTTAATTTAAAATTACAATTTTATATTCCTAAAATTTCTATACTGAAACATTTTACATTGACGGTAAAAATTGAAAATGATATCGAACCTTTTTTACAGAAAGGTATTCGCGACTTGAAAATTTTAAAATAAATAATTATGTTAGGAAATTTTTTTCTCTAGTTTTTTCACTTTTGAAACACTAGTTTTATTAATTTAATCTTACAGCTTATGCTATTTACTATCAATGATTGAAATTATTACTAGCAGTTAGTAAGCAATTGTTATTTTACTAAAACTACATCAGGATATTTAGGAAATGTTAGAAGTCAAATAAGAAAAAAATATTTTATTATGTTAATTTTTAATTTAAAAGAACATATTTCTCAAAATTTTCAATTATTAATACGTAAACGCTTGCAAAATTGTAGATAACATATTTCAAAGAAAAATTCCTAAAGTTAGTTTCAAACGTTGAAAATTAAGAAATTTTGAAATAAATAATGTAAAATGTTGAATGTAAATTCAAAATTACAATTTTATCACCCTAGGATTTCAATATTGAAACGTTATAAATTGTTAGCAAAAATTAAAAATGGCATTGAACCTTTTTTTCAGAAAGTATTCTCAAGTTTTTAATTTAAAAATAAATAATTAGGTTAGAAAATATTTATTTTTCACTAGTTTTTTCTCTTTTGGAACACTAGTTTATACTTGCTATTAACAATTGAACTTATTACAATTGAAGTTATTCCTAGCAGTTAATAGGTAATTGTTATTTTATTAAAACAATATCGATATTCAGAAAATGTTAAAAATAAAATAAAAGATAGGTATTTTATTGTATTAATTTTTAATTTAAGAGAACATATTTCTTAACATTTTCAAATAATAATACGTGAGCGCTTGCAAAATTGAAGATAACTTTATTTCAGAAAAAAAGTTCCTGACGGGAGTTAGTTGAAAAAGTTTAAAATTAAGAAATTTTGAAATAAATAATCTAAAATGTTTAAAGTTGATTTAAAATTACAAGTATATAATCCTATAATTTCTATATTGAAACGTTTTAAATCGGCAGCAAAAATTGAAAATGATATCGAACCTTTTTTTCCTGAAAGGTATTCACAACTTTAAAATTTTTAAATAAATAATTATGTTAGAAAATATTTTTTTTCACTAGTTTTCTTACTTTTGAAAAACCAGTTTTTTACATTTAATTTTACAGTTTATGCTATTTGCTATTAATGATTGAAATTATTACTAGCAGTTAGTAGGTAATTGACATTTTATTAAAACCATATCGGGATATTTAGGAAATGTTAAAAGTAAAATTAGAGAAAAATATTTTATTGTGTTAATTTTTAATTTAAGAGAACATGTTTCTAAAAATTTTCAATTAATTATACGTAAATTTTTGCAAAATTGTAGATAACTCATTTCAGAAAAAAAATCCCTGACGTGAATTATAGTTGACAATGTTGAAAATCGAGAAATTTTGAAACAAATAATCTAAAATGTTTAAAGTTAATTTAAAATTACAATTTTGTAATGCTAGAATTTCTATTTTGAAACGTTTAAAATTGGTAGAATAAATAAAAAATTATATCATACCTTTTGCAGAAAGTATTTGCAACTTTTTAATTTCAAAATAAATAATTATATAAAAATAATTCGTTTTTGCGAACTTTCGTAAAATCGTTTTTTCAAGTAATAGGTTAGAAAATCTTGTGAACGTTCCATTTGAAATTAAATTGTCAAAGTTTTTATATAATTTAAAAAATCAAAAGCGTGATGGTTAAAATATATTCAAATCAAAAATTTAAAAAAAAGTTCTAAAAGCTGTGTTATGTAAATCTTTTAATGTCTGGAATTAAAAAAAAAAGGATTTAAATCGAAGGATGTAAATGTTGGCTTCGCTGGTTAGAAACGGAATTCACAATGAACTATGGGTAAAAGCCATTCCTTCGTTCTGGTTTTGAGAGAGAAGAACGTTGTGATTGTTGCTCAAATCTAGCAAAAAAAAACAATTAACTTGAAGTGAATTTTTTTCGGTTCATTATTCTACAAACGAAAATGGATATTCGTGACAAACTTTTGCAAACTATCCAGCCAAATGATCCGCAATTTGAAGTTCTTTTAAACAATGCTATGCAGGCAGAAATTGCCAAACTTGAAGAAGAGCTGAGAGGTGAGAATAATTATATGAATATTGATCAATAGCTATTTTTATTGCATAACAATATTTCGCACCCTAGATTGAAAAATTATGTTAAAAATCCGTATGACAAAAAACATTGAGATTAATTTAAACCAGGTGGGAATTCAAGTACATAATGTCTAACTTGTCTAAACCTGCAACGCCTGCGAACCTGCAATGCACTTTTATATATTATTCAATATAGACAGGATATAGAGAGGTTATTTTTTTAATTTGAGACGTGAAATCAAATTGCGGTGAAACAAATTTCATTCATCAGGAAAATCTTCAAATTATATTTATAAACTTTTTTAAAAGTAAAGTCTATTATTTTTACATTTTGAAGCGTTTTGTTTGGGAAATATTAAAGCTCAATGAATTTTGAATCTATGACAGAGGAATTTAAATCAGACTAATCACATGTTCAAAATTCATTTTTTTCTGTTAAAGATTCATCATTTTAGTTGAAACTTTATCTCTTTGGATGAAAATTTAAGTATTTTAATGAAAAATTCTCTTTTTTTTTGTTCAGAATTAATTTTTTAAACTGAAAATGTAACCATTCCATTCTTCATTGAAAATTGATTATTTCTGGTTGAAAATTCATCTATTTGGTTGAAAATTCATGTATTTTGTTGAAAATTTATCTTTTTTAATACAAATTCCTTGGTTAGAAATGTAATTGTTTGGTAGATAGTTAATCTGTTTTGGTTATAAATTTAACCTTTTTATTGAAAATTAGTCTTTTGTGGTTGAATTCAACTGTAAATGAACTTTTTTGTTGGAAATTCATATTTTCGGGTTGAAAATTCAACTGTTTTGTAGATATAATTCTTATTTTGGCTTCCAAATTTAACAATTTTATTGAAAATTTATGTATTTTGATAAAAATTTGTCTCTTTTGGTAGAACATTGATCTTCTTCGTAGAAAATTCATCTTTCTTGGGTTGAAAATGTAACTATTTGGTTAAAGGTTCATCTTTTTTCGGTTCAAAATTCAACTATTTGGTTGAATGTTGAACTCCTTTCTTGAAAATTCATTTTTTCTGCTGAAAATTCATCATTTACTTGAAAATTGTTTTTTTTCTACTTGAAAATTGATGTTGAAAATTCATCTATTTGGTTGAAATAACATGCATTTTATTGAATTTTGGGTTGAAAATGTATCGCTTTTGGTAGAAAATGAATCTTTTTTGGTTGAAAATTCAACTATTTTGATGAAAATTTAATAAACTTCGACTTGAAATCTTATTAGGAATTGAAAAGTGTTTCATATTGTACGCAGAATAAACGTGAAATCCGTATTAAGCCAACCCAGATAACACAACAGTTTGCAGCAAACTTGCCGAAAGTTTGCGGTGTAAGGTTCGGAAGTTTGCGCCGCAAACTGAAGGCAAGTTTA
>JAUMHM010000083.1:36995405-37017029 GCA_032362435.1 Melikaiella ostensackeni
AAAAATCGAGCATTAGTTTGGTCACGTGGCTCCTGTTAGACATGCCCTTAAGTATCAAAATTTTCAAAAATTAGGTCACAGCTGACTTCAGAGTCAAAATCGGCGATTTTTGGGACGTGCCGTTTTTGACAAGGGTTTTCTTGCAGATGGTTGCTTTTTTAAAGCGCTCCTTTCGCGATTCAATAGAGCTAAGTAATAGCTCGAAAGAAATTTCTTGTTTTATTTTTAAATTTAAAAATAAATAATTTGTGCAACTCTTTTTGAATCAAAATCGGCGTTTTTTGGTTCGCCGTTAGTTGACAAGGGTTTCCTCGGAGATGTTGTTTTTTTCAGAGCGCTCTTTTCACGATTCACTAGAGTCTGACAATGCTTCGAGATCATTTTTTAGTTTTTTTTTGTCTAAATTAAGTGCTTTAAAGTTAGACAGTTTTTTGTTCCTCCTATAAAAGTCGGGTTTTGGCACATACGCCCATATGCACTGGCACCCTTCAAATCTTGAATCCCTTCCTTTCGTTTACACGTGGAAATATCTTTTTATATTTTATAGATCAGCGCACTACAGTAGCTTGGCTATAAAACAAAACCCACTTTTGGCGGAAGCTTACAGTAACCTGGGTAATGTATATAAGGAACGCGGTCAGCTTCAAGAGGCTTTAGAAAATTACCGTCACGCTGTAAGATTGAAACCTGACTTCATCGATGGGTATATCAACTTGGCAGCAGCCCTCGTTGCTGCTGGTGATATGGAACAAGCCGTTCAAGCCTACGTCACGGCTTTACAGTACAACCCGGTAAGTTTTGTTAATGTTGCCAGAAAAGTTATCCAATCAGAGGGTTGCTACATAACAAAAAGTCTGAGAAACATGCGAAATTTATTACCGAAAATTCGAAAAACATTAACAGGGTGTCTACCTGACCGGGCAACCGGGAATTTTGTTTACTGGGAAACAGCCGGGAATTTGATTCAGTCACCGGGATTTTTCATTTGGTTGTACTAAAATGAATATTAAAAGTGTTTCGATATTTTATTACTCTCAGTTTGTTCAATCTCGAAACGAACAATGAAAAAGACTTCATTGTCGATAATTACGATAATATAGGGGAAAGGTACCCACAGGGAGTCAGGAAACTCTAAACTCGTGTAGATGCTCGTTTTTAAATTACACTGAAAAGCTTGGCATGTGGAAATAAAGTGTAACCCCGCGGGCCGTTAAAACTAGAAGACAAAAAGTTTTTGATTTTTTGTACCTGTGTGACTATACGTGTACCTACATTGTACAAGATACGAATGTAATCATTTCTTGAATATTATTCACAATTCATGAGTAAACAGTCTTTTTGACACAAATTAGATAAGTCTTATGCTGTCAGACTGTGAGTACAGAAGTGAAAAATTGTTTTACTGACTTGTTTTTCTCTAATATCAGTTGAAAGTAGTTAGTCAAATAACCTGTCATTGCGACCTGTTAAAAAAGAAACTTATACGAGAAGCATACAAATACAACTTTTCTAAATCACGTCAATACAATATAGACATAGAAATTCAGCGATTATAATGCATTTTATGCAATTCTGTTGTAGATATTTCTTTTGACTCTCTGTACACACCAAACAACTGTGGGTACCTTTCCCCTAAGTGATGGTTTTAAAAAAATTTTTATCTTTTGAAACCTTTAAAGTCTTTGAAATCTTGAAATCCGGTATGTACTCAAACTGGTAAATTAGTAGCTATCTGAAATTGTAAATACGTATATTTTTTTTAAATCAAAAAGAGTAAGATTTACGTATTAAAATAAGAATATGAAAACTGTAATTATGATTTGGAACAGGGGGTTTTGGAAGAGGTATCTGTAATGTTGCTTCAGACAATTTATCAAAAGAATTATAGTTCTGTTAACTCATAATTTTCTGGAACTCTTTGAGAGTCACTTATATTTCGTTGTCTGTTATACTGGAAATCAATCCTGTTTTAAGCTGTCTATAATTTTACTATTTTGCTGTGTAGATTTAAAAACTCCAGAATGTTAAAAATTGATTAATTTGGTTTCAAAAACTTGAACCGAGCATGAAATATTTCCAATTTTAAAAGCTTTTCGAGATGATTTTTTTTCAACAATACTGAGAAATAAAAATTATTTATGTAGTTCACGTCGGGGCTGAACCAACTTTAATTGCAAGGTCCTATGCATATAGAATTTTCCAACTGATTATGGTAGTCTATAAACTTACAAGCATTTGAGGACTAAAAACCAAATATCCATCGGACCCTTTTTGAAAAAAAGTCGATTTTGGAAGCGTTAAAAATTAAAAAATGCGTAACAGGCTTTACATTTTTTTAAGTAGTGAATTTTACAATTAGATTAGATTTTTTACATTTTTAAACATTGAAATTTACGCTCTACATTTTTGAAGTATTGAAATTTGACATTTTTAAACATTTGTATGGTTTAAATTTCGGAAGCATTGAAATTTGGACACTTTAAATTTCGTAAGCTTTAAAATGTAGAATTTTTTTAATTGGTATCTTTTTAACAGTCCCAAATTTAAAAAGTGCTTTTTTTAATCTTGTAAAATCTTCCAAATGTCGTTTAGTTGAATCTACATCTAACAGTCTTCAAGAATTCAGATGGTTGTTCTGTTCTACAGGAGTAAAGAAAATTTAAAACAAAAGCTATTGAAAAATTATTGGATGAAAATATATATCTTTTGAAAAAAATTCATTCTATTTGAGCAATTTCCTTTATTCCAGAAGTTTCACTCCTCGTATTATTGTGAAATTAATGAGAATATTTCAATATAAACTAAGATTATCAAAACGCCTACCAGATTTGCATTAATTCGTAAGTTCATAAAAGATCTTTTGAAAAAATTTAGAAATTTGATCTCGAAAGCTTAGAAAAGTGCGAAACATTTTCAAATCGAACTTTGTAGCAACGTACTTAAATTTGAATGTTGGACGTTAAGGAGGAATTTCAATTTTGATTTATTCTGAATTTAATTTCTTAAATTTTAATTATTTTTCAGTCAATTATCTAATAATTTATCTCTTATATTTCAGGATCTCTATTGTGTGCGAAGTGATCTTGGTAATCTTTTGAAAGCATTAGCAAGACTTGATGAAGCCAAGGTAAGTTTAAATTTGCTCGCCAATCGGACTGCCATGTCTATTACAACGTCGCATATTTATGCATTTGTTCTTTTGTCAATTTTTCGTCTTTCTAGCGATATTTTCGGTGAGCAAAAATGATTCGAGCCGTAAAGAAATTTACAATCGGTAGTAAAGTCTGACGTTTTGTTGACATATTACAAATGCGTATCGTGCATATCACAGTTAATGTAGTTCTAAGGAATTTTTGGAGATTATTTTGTTAATGCAGTTTTGCAGAAAGCTGTCTTTGTTTGCCATGCGATTAAGATGCGCGGCGCGCGTTCATCGTATATTCAACACGAACCCATGCATCATCTGCCAATTTTAATCTGTTTATGACATTTCTGTTTTCTAATTGCAGAAGAATAACGTCTTTATCCTCAGAGAATTTTCCACGATTGTTGTATACTGTGTTTCATAAACGATCAGAGATTTAGAGATTTTTCTCCATTTCTAATGATGCTGAAGATTGTAGAAATTGAGGCTTTCAAGTTGCACAACACAACATGAAAGCCACAGTGGCAGTGCGCGACTTGCTGCAACATCGAAATTTATTTTTCGAAGTTGCGACGAGTATGATAATCTTGACTTCGCTGATCCTATGAAATTGTAAAGAATCATTTTGTATTGCTATCGAGAAAGATTATCGCGTGAGAAAATAAATGATCTAAAATTTCCTATTTTTTCACTTCTCGGGTTTTTGTTTCATGAATTTCAGAGCGGTTTGGACTCAGTGATTAATAAAGTTTAGTAATTTTAAGAAAAATTGGGAATTTTAGAATGAAAAACAAGTAATAGGGTCAGCTGCGCGCGACTAGTTTTAATTTCATTTCGAACACGCCTTTATATGGTCTTTTTTTTTGTAGAGCACCTCACACATCCCATGACAGTATTTGTTTCACGTTGTATTTATTGGCGGGAGACCCCTTGGCTGCTTTACGTTTTTTGAGTTCTTTGTCAATAGAGAATTATACATGTGACTTTGATTTATTTTTAAAGATTTTAATTTAGTTAATGTTTATACAATTTCGAAAGGTTTTGTTCAGTTTTGGTGTATTTCAATGTGCTGTATTGTTTAAATTTCTTTAGTTTCAAAGCTGCTTCTAAAACTTTCGTTGGTCAAGCGGTCTTCTGCAGCGCGGCGCTGGCGAAGTCTGAATGCATTTATGAAGGCGTAACCTTAGAAATAAAGTTCTAAAAATATAGTCCGTCTAAACTAAGTTATCACTTTTACGGTACATATGCAGATTTTTTAAAAAGGCCTTTTATCTGTTCGCTTCATGAGTGCACTCAGAAAATATTAAAGCGGTGACGAGGGTGGTTTTCTGCGACTCGTACAAGTAATTCCTGAGAACTCGTTATCTTTCTTATTATTTTTTACTTTGCAACTCGCTCAGCCACTAAGTTCTCATACAAACGACACCTAGACAAGATTTCGTTTCCAAGAATTCATCAAGTAAGATGTTAGATGTGTTGTTAGATTAAAATTCTCATCAGATAAATTTTTTTCATTTTTGGAATACACATCCTCGTGCAAAATCTCTTGCTTCTCGACCAATTTAGATTTAACGATTCGTTCCAATTTAGATTCATTTTTTGAACCCTCCGCATTGGAATAGATCCACATAAAGACAGATTAACAAATAATTGGATTCATTTATATTGAGTTGTGCTCAGTGTTGCCAGATTGGAAAATATTTTTAGATTTATGCTTTGACTGTTTGATAATTTGAAGAAAGAAGTTCTTTATAAAGAGGATTGGTACACAGTCGGAAAAATGCCAAGAAATTTCCAAAACTTTCTACAATTCTTTTATCCACAAGAATATTTTATTGCTTGTTTATTTTAAAGAATTTTACCAACGAAACTCATTTTTGTTTTCACACAAAATTTATTTAGAAGCACTAAACTTTAAAAGTATTGAATTTAAATATCCTGGAATTCATGAACGCTTGAAATTCGATTTTGATTCATTCAAATTTGAAACTCACTGAAATTTAAAGCATTTTACTTTAAAAAGCTCATTTGCAATACTCTTTGAAAATTGTTTCATTGAGTTCTATAAGAAAACAAAACTAAGAAAAAGGCCAAATTTGGAAGAGTTAACAAAAAGTTGAAAGATTCATGTCTAATATCCAAATTTTTGATAAATAGAATATATTGATACAGTTCAAATTTGATCTTAAAAGTAGTAATTTGTTCTTTTTAAAATCGTATGCATTTAAAGTAGGAAGTATCTCAATTTTTTTAAATAAAATAAAAATATGAAAAATTTAGTCGTAAAGTTTCAAATTCAAAGCTTTACGTCTTTAACATTTTCCAACTAAAAATAACTCGAAATGAAAGCTGTCAAAATTAATTTTGAAAACGCTAGTAATTTAAAGCGTAAGAATTTCAGAGCCTTTAACATTCAAATCTATAGATGACTCGACGTTTTTAAATATTCAAAATTCAGTGTTGAAACTTTTGAGTTTTTAATATTGTGGAAGAGTTTTGGTAAACAACGTTTTAAGTTGATCAAATGTAAATATAAATTAATTCATGATTTTTGAAACTGAACTGTAGTTCATGTATTAAAAATTGAACAATGATAGATCTGACAAGAAGTTTCTGAATCTGCTTAAAATTTAATAATTTACAGATTTTAAGGTCGAAAATTAAACTTTTTCAATTCGAAAGCCTTAGTAATTAAACAAATGTAAACGTCTGATTAAAACTTTATCAACTATTTTCAATTTTCAAATTATTAGATTCATAATAAACGCTTTTATTCAATTTAAAATCCTATTTAAGTATTGTTTCAGTCAAAAATATACCATTTTTAAACCTCTCAGTTTGAAATTTTTTAATAAAACAAAAAACATTTTTTTAAATATTTAGCAATATTTAACCGTTCATTTGAAATGAGCAATTAATTATAAAGCAAATATGAAAAACTGAATTGTTTGAAATAAAAAGCCTTGAATCGTTAAAATTACAGAGTGCTAAATTTAAACTTTGAACGTTACATTTTTAATTGTTCGATTTCTTGAATGCTTAATTTATAAGTGCAAGTGTTGAATTTTGATCGTGTAAATAACAAATGAGCAATTATTAATTTCCAACGACTTAAAATATAAATAATTGGTCTCGAAAAGATTTATGTATAAAAAAACGTTTGAATTTCACAATTATAATTTAAAAAGAAAGGAAGAAATTTTGTTACATATTTAATTTTTTTCCGAATTTGAAGAGAAACTTTTTTTTAAATTTTGGTTCGAAACGAGGAAATTTTAGTTTTTAATATTTGTTGAATTGTCAGACTTTTAAGATTTTAATCGAGTTGGAAAGTATGAAATTTTGGTTTTCAATATTTTATGAATGGAAGAAGGATAATTTTTTATTTTTATGGTTTTTATCGAGTTGGAAGGGAGAAAATTCTGTTTTTTAATGGGAAGAGAGACATTTGTGTATCTTGAACATTTTTATGGAGTTGGAAGGAACGAAATTTTTGTAATTTCTTTTTTTTATGAATTGGAAGAGAGAAGTTTTTTCTTTTTAACATTTTTCTTGACTTGGAAGGAAGGAAATTTTGTTTTTCAATTTTTTCTGAATTGGAAGAGGGACATTTTTTTGTTTTTTAGATTTTATCGAGTTTCGACGGGAGCAAACTTGATTTTTAAATTTGTATTGAATTTTTAGGGGGAAATTTTATATTTTTAAGATTTTTGTCGAATTGGAGATGAGGAAATTTTGGTCTTCAATATTTTATGAATTGTAAGAAGGATAATTTTTTTGTTTAAAGATTTTTATCGAATTTGAAGGGAAGAAATTTTGTTTTTTTAATTTCCTTTTTAATTGGAAGAAAGACATTTGTTTATTTTCAAGATTTTTATAGAGTTGGAAGGGAGGAAAATTCTGTCACTTTTTTTCTGAATTGAAAGAGGGAAGTTTTTTCTTTTTAACATTTTTATTGAGTTAGAAGGGAGGGTATATTGGTTTTTAATTTTTTCTGAATCGGAAGAGGGACATTCTTCGTTTTCAATTTTTTTATCGAGTTGGAAGGGAGGAAAGTTTGGTTATTAATTGTTGTTCTGAATTGAAAGAAGCCATCTTTTTCTTTTTAACATTTTTATTCAGTGGTCGGGGGTCAAATTTGGTATTTTTAACACTCAGATGAGAGAGGAACTTTTTATTTTCAATTTTGTACCGAATTCGAAGAGGGACATGTTTTATTTTTAACATTTTTATTGATGTGAGTTTAAAGGGAGAATTAGTTTTAATTTAGAGTATTGAAAATGATCGCTTGGATTTATATTTTTTAACCAGAAATCTTTGAACTGCTCAATTTATAAAAGTTTAAAATTAAAAATGTTGCAGTTTAATTAATTTTAAGTTGTTAAGTTGGAATTTGTTAAAAGCTTCCATTTTATGTGTGTATGTATTGAGCAATTAAATTAAAAATTTCTGTATTAAAATTTTTTTAAGCTTCAACTTTAAAAGTTTTAAATTCAAAAGAGTTCCACTTTGAGTACTTTAATTTTTATTTCAGTTTTGATTACTCCAAATGAACAAAATTTCAGTTTTAAGAGTTCAAATTTTTTAATTTCAATGACCGGAAATTTTTTTCCTCGGTTAAAACGTCCACCCTGAACTTTTGTAACTTGGAAACAAACAAACTTGAATTTAATTTTCTGTATGATTACTAAAATCTTGAATAATTTTTAAGTGAACAAATTGTTTAATATGGTTCTTTTTAATAATGCCGGTAAAGTCCTAAAAAATCGCTTACTAAAACCCTTTTATCGTTGAAATCGTTCTACATTTTTATTATTAAACTCTTGATTTGCAAAGTCCTTGAGAATGACAGAATTTTGTATTTTCATTTCGCTTTGGCAACACTGTTGACTTTGGAAAGTTTTTTTTTTTTTTTACAAAAATGTTATTTGTCAATATTTTTCTGAAAGATAGACGCTAAGAATTATATCTTTACAATCAGAGTTGGTATGAGTCTTTTGACAAAGTGGCTGACGAGTTAATAGCAGTAGCAAGTCGTGCTAAGAAGTTGCGCGACTCTAGGTATAAAGAAAGTTGAGATGAAGTTTTGGAGAAAAAAAGAGATTAACGCAGCTGTCTTATTGTTGTGGATGGAATGATCAACTCTAGGAAGGAGAGTTGGAGCTATGCAATTGGTTTCCGCCGGTTCCTTCGTCAAAGGGTGAATCTGAAACTGGTTATTTGGTAACACACTGTCTCTCAGTCTAAGTTTATTATGAGAGCTTGCGACCCATACCTACCATCAACCTACCGAAGGGTACACTGAAGGTAAAGTAGTTCCCGCGGCCAGTCTCTATCCCGATCCACTTTCCATTTTCCAGTTTCCTTTCAAATTTTCCATCTCAGAAAATGAAGAAAAATTCGGTCTCACTCTTTCCTTCTTGTTCTGAGCAGCTTATCCAATTGGATTCATATCCTATTAAATATTACTGGGTGTCCTTCGGACCAAGAAGCAAAAAGAAATTGCAGAATAAATGAGAATTAAAAAAGAAATATAAATAAAACGAGAAAAAGGTGGGAATTTGTATCAATAACGGTGATTGTTCCCTCAAAAATGCAGAAATATTTAATTAGCTGTTTTTTGTATTTTATAAGAACGTTTTTACAATTTTTGTTCAGATATTGTGATCTAGCTAGAAGTTGCGCATGTTCCTCTTTAACAGTAGAACGATTTTAAATTGAAAACTGACATTGAATAATTTTAGGTTGAGACTTTATAAATTCGACAATATTTTTAATTGAAAGCTTTTGAAATTTAACATTTTTTAAATAAATAAATTCGAAATTGAGCAAATTCAAACGTTCAAAATTAAAATATTCAGGATTTAAAAATTGGAAGTATAACTGATAGTTATAATTTTTAATAAATTATCAAATAATGATAATTTTAATTGTAACTTGAGGAATGTGGAAATAATTTTTTTAATAGTATCTAATAATTAAAGGGTGGTAGTACAGAACTAGGTAACTAAGGACCTCTAGTTTATGCGAAGCGCATAATCGCATAGTGTCTCAAAATTAAGTACAACTCGGAACTTTCATGTTACATGAAGCTTCCATGCTAAATATACTCAATTTAACGTCGCATCAAAACGCATAATTTTATTTTCGTCGCATAATTTTGAATTTTTCGCATAATAGCGCATAATTTCATATTTTTCCCGAAGTTTATATTTAAAAAGTTGCAGAAAATGTATTTTTTAATATTTATATGTTGAAGTTCGTCAGTAAATATGAAATAGAACATTTTCAACTCACGTTGGTACTTGTTCTATGTATCGAAATTTAAAGTACGCCCGATTAATTGAATCATTTGAGTCGAGAAAAAAAGTTGTGCTTTAGCATTCGAAAGAAGTACAATCAAAATTGTTGAAATCAGTTTTTGAATTTAAAAATTGAAAAATATTTCCCTGCGGGCAAAGACATTGTGGCGAATTTTCTGTGAGTAATGTTCTTTGGCGGTGAATAACTATAAAAAATTTAAAAAATAATGTTTTGAGTAAGTTATAATGTTTTAAAAATGTGCAACAACAAAACTTTATCAACTGAGTTAAATACAAATTTAAAAAAAAAGGTTGTACATGTTAAATTCTGCAGCTGAAATCGAAGAAACCTGTCATTATTTTGTTTTTATGATGAAAAATTTTTTCGCCATTTTTAAAGCGTTGAAATCTTTTGAAAAAGGCAAAATTCACAATTTGGAAACGTTTTAAAAAGAAACATTTTGTTTTACTAACAAAATACGTGTTTTGTTAATAGATGTTGGTTGTTGATCAGTGCAGTAATTATATACTATACTATATCAGTAGATCGAAAAATAAACATCTTTGTATATAAAATACGTGTTTCTTCGATACAAACTGAAGAAATTTCAAATTCGACGTGCACAACTTTTATTTAAAAGTGTGCAATTAACTAAATTGTAAAACGTGTTTTTTACATTTTCAAATAATTATATCGTGCACAACGATTTTTTTTTCAATTTTTTATTTTTTAATTATTCTTCAATACTAAAAACTATAGGTAAAATTTTGGGAATTTTTAAATTTAAAAACTGAACAGAAGGCAGTAACAATTTTTTTTCTTCTTCTTTCGGGTGCCAAACTACAACTTTTTTCCTACTCAGCTCAAATGATTCGATTAATTTCGGAATTTTCACTCCACTAACGTGTACTTGTTGAAAAGTGAACCCTATGCCTTATTTTTTTTCTTATTCTTAAAACACATTATTCGTTTCTTCGTCGTATAATTTCGCATAGCAATCAGTTTTTCAACATCAGAAAATACTGTCCTTATAGATAACCAACAAAATGGGAATTTTTTAAAAGAGCGAAAAAACATTCTGTAAAATCGAAATCACCTTTTAAAGATGAAACAAACGTCCATTCTTGAGCTGAAATGGTGTTGAATTGAGGCCAAAAAAGTTCGATTAAAAAAAGTTATCCAGGTTCGAGAAAATGAATGTGGAAGGTGACAATCTGGAAGTGATACTAACCTAAAGTTTGAGTAGGCTCAGTTGCGGATTGTGATAAAAATTTCAATTTTAAATTAAAAAATAAAATGAAGACAGGCTTTTGAGATATTAATTTTTCAATACGGGTAAACAAAGTTTGATGTAAAAAAGTTAGCCAATTCCGATAGAATTGACCGAGAAGTTAGAAATTAAAATTTCATGATTTTTCCAAATCAGATTTAGAGTGATCAAAAATCGAATTCTCAATTTCTCACAAAAATAAAAACTTGCTTCCGTGATATGGGGACGCTAAATGATAATAAAAAAAGGTTTGTTCCAAAAAAATGATTCTGTTCCGAGGAAATCAAAATTGAAGGTAGCAGTATCACAGTACATGGTGTCCCTGAATGAAAAATGGGTTAAACAAAAATATCAAAGAAAACGGATTACGGGGTATTGTTTTTCACAGTTCTAGTAACTAAAAACCATGAAAATTAAAATCGTAGCTGATCCTTTTTTAAAAATATTTGATTGAAAAAAGCTCTTATATTTGCGGTTCATTAATTTTTTTTTTTTAAATGCTGGGTAATATGTAATTAAATTAATACAAGTACATATATTGTTTTTAAAGTATATTTGGTACCAAAGCAGAAAAAAAATATTGTTTGGAGTAGGAAAGATATAAAAGTAAACCTTGATTTCATTTTTACAAGTTCGTAGAAGAAAATTCTACAAAATAATTTGGTAATTTCTATTGTTCATTAAAAGATTGATTTTATACTTTTCCCAAAACTTAAAAAATTTTCGATGAAGAGCCTCGCATGGTTGTTCCGACTACAACCCTAAACCTTCATCATCTCCAAAATTTCTAAGACATTCTTCTAAATGTTTAATAACTACATGTACTTAAGTGTAATAGAAAGGGTAGATTTTGTAAACTTTTGGAAATTTTATCTAAAGAGCAATTTCTTTTCATCGAAAAACACATTTCATCAATTTTGTTAATTTCCTTTAAGGCTAACACAAATGGTATAGCTTCCAAAGGAGAGCAATTTTAAAGAACATCTTTATCTAATAAGCCATCAGAATTTCTTCAAAGTTTTGCGGCAGGCATTTTCCTCCAACAGTTAACCTTGATAATTTTATGATATTAAATTAAGCTTTAGCAGCCATCTAAGTGCTTCAGTTCTCCTTGGAAGAGGAACTAAACCATCCCAAAAACATGGTTTACAACCTTTGTAACAGGTGTAATTCTGGTCGAATACATTTTTGAATAACTTTTAAAAGTAATTCAAAAATGTGCTCTACCAGAGTTCTACTTTTAAAGTTAATCAAAGATGTGTTCTACTAGAGTTACACCGTTTACAAGGGTTTGTAAATCATGTCTCTTGGGAACTGTTCGAGGGAAATGCCTGCCGCAAAATTTTTAAGAAATTCTCATGACTCATTAGACAAAGATGTTCTTTAAAATTGCTTTCCTTTGGAAGTTATGCCATTTATTTCAGCCTTAAAGAAAATGAACAAAATTGTTGAAATGTGTTTGACGATGAAAAGAAATTGCTCTTTTGATGAAATTTCCAAAAGTTTACAAAATCTTCAAAAAATATTCAAGGCAACAACCCTTTCTATGATACTTAAAATACACGTAGTTATTGAACATTTAGAAGAATGTCTTAGAAATTTAGGAGATAATGAAGGTTTAGGGTTGTGGTCGGAACAGCCAGGCGTGGTTCTTCATCGACAAGTTCTTAAGTTTTGGGAAAAGTATAAAATCAGTCTTTTAATGAAAAATAGACAGTACCAAATTATTTTATTCAAAAAAATTGTAGAATTTTCTTCCACACACTTTTAAAAATGAAATCAAGGTTTACTTTTATATCTTTCTTGCTCAAGGCAATATTATTTTCTGCTTTTGTACCAAATAAATTTTGAAAATAATATATTTCTCTTAATTAGTTAACATATTACCCTGAATTTCAAAAAAATAGTAGCCCGCGAGTATAAGTTTTTTTAAAAATCAAATATTAAAAAAAAAAGGATCAGATACGATTTCAATTCTCATGAATTTTATTTATTAGAACTGAGACAAACAATACCCCCTAATCCGTTTTCTTTGACATTTTTCTTTAACCCATTTTTCATTCAAGGACACCGTGAGTGTGACAGATATTTTTTTGATAAAAATCCGAATATATAAGAAAATATTTATTTTTTATTCAAATGATGATTCTTTCAAGAAATATCAATACAACAAAAAATTATTACTACGTTAAAATTTTAGCTAAATGTCGACTAAAATTTTATTAAAATTTTATTTTTTCAATTAGTGTATCCAAAAATGATATTTCGAAAAAATCCTTTCGCCAAAATGTGTATTTGATTTTTAAAGAATTTTTTATGCAATAAATCCATTTTCGAAAAAATGTTGGTTATCTAGTTCTATACTGCCACACCGTTCAATTGTCAAATTTAGAATTGGTCAATTTCTAATTCCTTAAAGGTAGGTACAATTTTATAGTACATACGTATTTAAATTTGCGTTTCTTTAGATTTGAATTTTCTAATTATCACTGCTTTATGAAAAAAAATTCTTTAATTTTGAACGCTTGAAAATGGAGATTTAATTTCGAACTTTTTTAAAATTAAATAATTGTTCAGTGTTGAACATTTTATTTTGATAATATTTAATTTTGTACGGATTGAATTGAAAATTTCGATTTCAATTTTGTTCATTTTTTAACATTCAGTTCAATTCAAGTTTATTAATACCTACCAGCTTTCAATTACATGTTTTCAATTATAAGTTTTTTAATCTTTGTGTGCTATAAATGACAAATGTTGTAATTTTGAATTCTTAAAAATGTGAAATTTTTCATATTATCACAATTTGAATGAAAAAATTGTTTAATTGTTTGAAAAATTAAAAATTTTAATTGAATGCTTTTGAACACTTCACAACAGAAAGTTTCATTTTAAAGGTTTTCAAACTTTTCAAGATGTTCAGTTTCTTCATGTTTGAAACCTTCTAATAGTAAATTACTTGTAATTTGAGCGCTTAAACTGGTAAATTTACTAATATAGAATGCTTTCGAATTTAAATTATTTAACTCTGGAAGCATCAATTTCAAATTGTAAAATTAGCTAATACTTCGAATCTTAATTTATTTAATTTAAAATATTTTATTCCTGCAATTATTTAATTTATATGGCTTAGGAATTTTAATGGTTTAATTCGAGATTTGGATTTTATTATTATTAAAAAATTATTTAAATTATTCAAATTTGAATGCTTCAACTTGAAATTCTTTAATTCCGAGTACATATACTTAATTTATGCTTGAAAGACTTGCAATTGCAATGCTTTGAATTTAAAATTCCAGAATTTTAAACGCTTTAATTAAAAGTTGCCCAATTTTGGGAACTGCTAAGTTAAACCTTTTTCAATTTTGTAGTCTGCTTTTAAGTCGTTCCTCTCCGAAATCTCAAAAATTGTTTTTTTAACTCAATAAAAATTCGAAAAAAATTTGTTCATCAAAGTATTAAATAATGGCAATTTCTTCAGAAAGATAGTATGACTTAACGAAAAACTGTTTTCCATCAAAAAGACAGTCTTGATGGGGTGAATTGATTTGTTCCCTTTGGAAAAATAAAAAATTTAATGAGGGGAAGCCGAGAATTTTAATTCGATACCCTTGTTTTACGAATTAATTGTCTTCTTTTCCAAATTAAATGCAATTTTCAAAAAGAAGACACTAGAACCCTCATTTTCCTTTTTCCTTGGTTCTTCCACTGCCCTTAGAGACTGGCCAACCGATGATCCCCTTTTATTTTTTTAGGTATGGATTACAATGTTTATATTGCAGCCCGCCTCTCGGCACGCGCGAAACACTCATGCTTTCCCCTTGGAGCGTCTTGGATTGACAGAAGATTAAAAACGGAGCAGAGATTTACAATCATGATCAACATTTGTTATTTTATTTGCTCGGTATCAAAGCGCATTTATTTCTCTGGCGACAGGTTGATAAGAATTATCAGTTTCTATAGATAAATTTTCTTCTTTTTCTCTAGAAAAAAAAGAAGAAGATGTAAAATAGAAATGTGGTGCTGGCGAGTCCACCGGACGCATTCCGGAGAATCATTAGCATGAATCCAGACGTTTTCATGGCGCGTCTCGTTACTCCTTGAACCCTTTTCCGATGCCCATTTCCTGATACACTGCCGATATTCACAGACAAGATACACTCATGCTCTTCTGGGAAATACAGATTCTTTGAAATTTAATCATTCTTTTTAAACATTTGCTCGTTCTTTTTTTAAAGAAAAATGCTGAAGATTGAAAATAGCCGAGGAAAGTGGAGTCGCGGAGTATTACACTTTTATAGCGTGAGCAAATATCACGTTTTCTAGTAATTCCCAGAATTTCTTGTTCAGATATCTCGTTTGGTGCTCAAAGGAATTTCAAGTTCTTGAAAATAAAATTTTCGATGAAAAGCTTTCAGACCTCATTGATAATTTCCGGGCACTTGGAACGGAAAAAGTCGACCTGCTCAAGGGAAAACTGCGGTCAGTCTTTCTTTCTCCAGAGCGCTCATTTTCTTAGTAAAAGAAGTGATTTGAAACTTCTGTTTGTTCCCAGGAAAATAAATATTTAGAATCTGACATTTTTCCATTTTCTTTCTGAATGCATTCTAATTGTGGGGTTGAAAGAAGAAGTAGAATTTGACAATTCTCATGAATTTTATTTCGTTGGAGTCTCTGGAGATTGTGAGATGTTCGTAGAAAAACGATGAGGCAACTGAGTATTTTTCTATAACCTATAAGTTGAGGTACTTCTTCTAAAGATAGATTTGGGAAGTAAAAAGATACAAGAACAAAAGTTCATAAAGCACCTTTCGAAAGCAGCGGCGAGGCGAGGAGAGGGCAGGGCAATGCGCGGCGCGTCCCTGTAAGAATCGCGAACTTTTCAATTAACGACTTTTAACTTGGACTCTAGGCATGCTACCTCAAGGCGATCGAGACACGACCTAATTTCGCGGTCGCCTGGAGCAACCTCGGTTGCGTCTTCAATGCACAGGGTGAAATCTGGCTCGCCATACATCACTTCGAGAAGGCTGTGGCTCTTGATCCCAATTTCCTGGACGCATACATCAATCTGGGAAACGTCCTCAAGGAAGCACGCATCTTCGATAGGTGAGATTCAAAAAATATTTCCTAATCTTTAAACCATTTAAATCAAGAAGAAGATTCCGTACTGTTTTTACGAAGTCGGGTAGATAAAATTTGAGTTTATTTTTCATTTTCGGAAATTGGCACTCCTGTGATCTGTCCAAAATTTTTAAGGAGTATTTTCATGAAATATGCGATTTACAACGTTTTAAAGTTTTCAACGTTTTTCTTATTAAAATCTGGAAAAAGTCTCTTCAGAATTAAATATTATTTATATTTTGATTAGGAAACGCCCATTAATTACGTAATGATTACTTTTGAAATTGTGGACCCCCTTTTCCCTATTGTAAGGATTCGTAAGATTTTTGTGGGACCCCCCCCTCCTTATCAAGTAGGATTTTATATTTTTACTCGATATATCAATTATTTTGACTGTGAAGAAGATTTCAAAATATTTCAAGTGATTTAAAAAGATTTGAAAAATTTCCAGTGTTTTTAAAGGATTTCAACAAATTTTCAAAGGATTTTAAGATATGTCAGAGGACTTAGAAGTATTTCAAAGAATTACAAATTTTTTACGGACTTCAACGGGATTTCCAAAGCTTTTTAGGGATTTCATGGGACTTGAACGGATTTCGAAAGATTTCAAGGGATTGCAAAGATTTAAAAGTTATTATTAAAAAAGTAATTTTAAGAGCCAACGCTGGTTTTGATTAGCATATTTAAAAAAAAAATAGAAAGAGGAAACTTCCGTAAGAAATGCTTTTTGGGACCCCCCCCCCTGCCCCGAAAGCCTTACGTAATTAATGGACGTTCCCTTACCTAGATTTAGAATTCAACTTAATATTGCATACTTTGAAGTTGGGCTTGAAAGTTAAAGTTTTGCATTCTAATTTATAGCAAATAGTAAAATTAAATAAAACTTAATATTCCAAATATTTGAAATATTAGAAACTCACTCTTTTTTTTGACAAATAATATGGATTTGAGTTGTGTTTTTTGCAGTCTTTTCTAAAAATGTATTAAAAATTGTATCTATCCTCAAAAATGAGGAAATAATGAAAATTCAAGACTAATTTTTGAATCCAAATTCGTAAAGATTTGAGGATGAATATATACTTACTGTATTTCTTACAAAAAAAATGATACAATTGTAAATGAGATTTCCATTTTAAAAGCATTTTTACTTCCAAATTGAAAAAATTCCTCTTTTTGAAACTTTCAAATGGTGCTTTTTATTTTATTTTTTTTTTCATTTCAAGGGCTTTTGACATTAACGACTTTTGAAAGCAATATATAAGACATTTTTCATTTTGAGACTTGAAATAAAAACTTTTAAATTTATTTGTAGCATTAAACGTTTAAAACTATTGCTTTTACATCGAAAGAGTCTAGAATATATTTACAGTTTGTATTACATATGCTCTAAAATTCTAATACTCGTACCGAATTTTAATAAAAAGGAATAGACTTTTAATTAGATGTGGAGTAAAAAAATTCATAGAGACTTTAAATATTTTTTATCTTTTTTGAATAAACTGTTCAAAATTTTGGATTGTTTTTTTCGAGAACTCTTATAAACAGCTTGTTTCTTAAAACATAAACTTTATAGAATCGACTTTAACGACTTTCGTTTCTTCTAAAACAACCCTGTCTTTTACAAGAATAAGGGATTATAATTTCCTGAAAGAATTCCATCTTAACTTTTACTTTTTCTGCATTTTTTTGTCGCTTTGAGACTCATATATATTCAGATTCTACCGATTTTTATTAAAAAGGAATAGACAAAAATCATGTTAGATTTGGAATGCAAAAAGTCACAGAAACTTTAAATATTAAAAATTTTGTTTAACAAACTGTTCAACATTTTTGACTGAATCGTGAATCTTTTCCAAGAACTACTGTAAACTGATTATTTTGTGGAACATAAACTTTAGAGAATCGACTTTAACGACTTTCGTTTCTTCTAAAACTATCCTGTCTTTTACGAGAATGAGAGATTAAAATTTCCTGAAAGAATACTATCTGAACTTTTACTTTGTCTGCATTTTTTTGTCGCTTTAAGTTTCTGCATATCCAGATTCTATTGCCTTCTTCCTGCCATTGCGTTATTTTCTCTTCCCTGTATTGCGGAAAAAAAGTAATTTGGAAGATGAGAAGAAAGTTTCTTTTTACTCTAAACTAACATGACAATTTTGATCATCACGCTTTTCATCCTTTCTGCCTCACTTTCCTGATTCATATTTTCCTCGCATGAATAGGTAAACTGCACTGCGTGAAATCAGTTCTCTTTGAAATCCTCTCAAATGAACGAAGTTGCTTTGTGGACGAAAATAGTGGTTATATCAAAAGAAACATTCTTTCGTGCTTATCAATTTCAACACGATCTCTTATCGACCTTTATATTGTACATAAAACTACACTTTACAGAATCATAAAATATGTTCGGTTATAGGAACTGAGAAATTTCATTCCAAAACCTTGCATAGCACATAATAAAATTTTACAGAGTCGTAAAATAAATTAGAGCAAGTGAAAATTATCATTTGTTCCAGATAAAATTCCTCCTAATCCTTTTTAAAGTTTTCTTCCCTTCAAACAAATAATCCAAAGTTATAAGAAAGTATGGGGTGGGGGGGGATCTTTAAAATGTTTTAAAGTTTAATATTTAAATCTCTAGATTTTAAAACTTTGAAATTGAGTATTGATTTTGATGAGCCAGTATATAGAGTTACAGTCGCTTGAACTTTAATCGTATCGTTTGGAATTCACGTCGCTACCTTAGCTTCCCGATCTTAATATCAGGAAAAGATTATCGACGCTAAAGCATAGCTATCGGCACGATTTATTTCAAAATCGCAGGAAGATTTACTCGAGCGTAATTTATGCGAATAAGATTTATGTGCGCTCAACAATATTCTCCTTTTAGGTAAATTACGTTTCTGAAATACAGATTCTCATAAGCATTCTTCCACAACTGTAAATATTTGGCAACCTTCATGTCTCTCTTGTATGAAATATTAGGCAAAACACTTTTAGAAATTTGGCAATACGAAACAAGAGACCGCGAGCCAAATTTGGTACTTATAAGGCTTCAAAGTCTTTATGCACAGTGAAGTTGGTGTTTTATGACTGATTTAAGAAATCGTCGAGACATAGTGGTGGATCTTTTCATAAGTCTCCGAAAAGAAGGTCGGTAAAATGTGAAAGATGAGCTGGAGGGTGGTTACTGGGCTGAGAGTTCGTTTCGAAATTCTTTGAAATGGCTGGGATTCCAATTGTAAATTTTACAGTTTTGAACACTTCTAATTTTAAATTGTTCGATTGTAAAGCCTTATTTGTAATAACGTTTACGTTTGTAGGCTTAAATTTGACAATTATAGTTCTTAAGTGACACTTTCATTGTTTTTAATATGAATTTTAGTTTCCTTTTCAGAATATGGTTTGAATTGAAAGCACTTAAAACCGAATACCTACTTTTTGGTGGAAATATATAGAAAATTGTTTGGTTTCAAATTTAAATTTCTCAAAAGTTCAAAACTATAATTTATAATAAGATTCCTTTGAAATATGAAACGATTGATATATAGAAGAATTTTTAATTGAAAGTGTTGAATAATATTAGATTGAAACGTTCAGCATTGTTTGGTTTCTGCTATAATCGTCCATAGTTGTGGGAATAAAAATTAAAGCCTTTTGATACTTGAATTATTATTATTATTATTTCATAATGATAAACATCACATCATTTTAGATTCATATTTTGAAAATGAATTTTGAAAATTTATTTTAAATTGAAGACGCCAAAAAGTTAATAGTATTTCAGTTTGATGCTTTGTAAATTGGGAAATTTTAAACTAGTAACACTTGAAATTGAATAATAATTGAATTCAAATTCAAAATTTTTTTAGTTCGGTTTAAAATTTACATCTTTCGAAATTGTACAATTTCTAGTTGATAGCCTTAATAAAATATTTAGATTGAAAATTTATAAATGAGACAATTTCTTAACATTGAGACCAAGTTTTAAGAGTGGTAAAATTTGCAGTGCTTCTTTTTGAATCTGTCTGATTTCGATTGCTTTAAACGTAAAATAAATTGTGCAATTTTCAAAGTTTTAATTTTAAATAAACTTGATTTGAAATTGTAAAATTAATTTTTTTTCTGTTTGAAAGCCTCGAAATGAAAGTTGTTTAATTCGTATGGCTTCTGCCGTGTATTTGTACAATTTTAATGTACAAATCTTTTGTACATTCAAATTGACGAATTGACAAATTGGAATAATTTATCTTAAAATACTATCTAGTTGTTAAGGTCTTAACATTAAAGTTATTTACCTTAAAAGAGTTTCGATTTGAAATTGTAAAATTTTGATCGCTTCAGTTTTAGAATTGTTCCACATTAGATTCTTTAATTTTTAAATTCTTTTTTGAATACATACTTTAAATTATAAATTGTTTAGTTTTGAAGGCTTGAATTTGTCGTATAGGAAAAACTTTGATGATTAAAACATTTTAGTTTGGTTTTTTAAAATGATTTTTAATTGTTGAATGTAAATAAACAGCACAGTTTGATCTACTGACGTTGTTTTTTTTAAACGTTAGTTTTAAAGTCTGTGCGAGAGAAAATCGACTCTTAGTTATTTCGTCTGCTGGAAAATGTAGACGATAGTCCGGAGTCAGACATTTTCAGAAATCTGAAAAACATTTTTATAGTATATATTACAATATAAAAAGCCTCTCTTAAAGTATAAAAAAGAGAGGTTTGATCGGTTAGAATTTAGATGCTTTCAGTCGATCGATATGAGGTCGCTTCTTTAGCTTCACATTCTTAATATCGAGGAAAAATTATTATCGATGTTAGAGCAGAGCTGTCAGCTTCATTTGCATAAAAATTAAAAGATTTACTCGAGCGTAATTTATGCGAATAAGATTTATGTATCTGCCTCAAGCATGTTCTTGTTTGTTATTACATGTTTGAGAGTCAGATTTCCCTAAGCATTCCCCATAATTGTAAATATTTTCTCAAAATATTTGGCAACGTTCCCTTCTCTTTTGTATGAAAAATTTCACAATTGAGAAGAGACGTTTTTAAGAGTTTGGCAATATAAAAGAGAGACCGCTAGCCAAATTTGGTACTAAGGCTCAAGTCTTTGAACACAATAGAATTCGTACTTTCCTGGTCGGGAATTTTTCTGATTTAAAGCTTTTAAGTTGATTTTTGAATGATTTTTAATTGAAAGTAAATTAACAGCACAGTTTGATCTACTGTTGTTGGTTTTTTTTAAAACGTCAGTTTAAAAGTCTGTCCGAGAGAAAATGGACTGTTAGTTATCTCGTCTGTTGGTAAATGTAGACGATAGTCATGAGGCAGGCACTAAATTAAATTTCATTTAGAATTGTCAATTTGATTGGACCTCTGAAAGAATTAAATTAACAGGTAAAGAATGAGAAGAGCGCTTTTCTGTTGAGAAATTTCATTGAGGAAATTCTCGAATGAAGAGTATTCATTACACGTTTCACCTTTTATAGAAGGGAGAATGTTTTGTTAAAGTTGTTCATTAGAGGCTTTATTGAGGGGAAAGAATAGGATTTATTATTATCGTAACAGATAAAAAGTCGTATTACGAAAGAATGCCTGTCCTATCCATCTTATATCTTGTAATTGTACTATTTTCTTTTATTTCTTTCAGGGGGAAAAAGGACTATTGAAGTCAGCTTTTATCTAGCAAATTCTTCCTGATCGTACGAGGTGTGATCAAAAAATAAGGTGACTTTTCATTTTTTTCGAAAAATATTCATTTATTCGTCAATTTCTATTT
>JAUMHM010000083.1:37023404-37037722 GCA_032362435.1 Melikaiella ostensackeni
TTTGATGAATTTCTTCGAATTCTTCTCATTTTCTTCAAATTCCTCTAAATTCACTAATTCTGTTCACTCTTATTTATCTGAATTCAATATATTTTTTAATTAAACAAACATTGTTCCGTTCGCTTAAATTATTATAAATTCACCCTGAATTTTTTTAAATTAATCTTGAATTCGTATTAATTTCATCGAATTCTCTGGAATTTCCTTGAATTCTTCCAGATTCGCTCTAATTTTACTGAAATCTGTGGAATATTTTGGATTTTTTCTATTCAATTGGAATTCAGTCAGAATTCTTATTTTATTTATCCTGATTTCTTTTAAAGTCTTTTTAATTCCTTTGAATTTTTGCAAATTCGCTCCAAATTTAGTGATCTCAATGAATTTTTATCAATTTATCGAATCTTCTAGGTGTAAGGTTATTTTTTCACGTAAAATCAAAATTTTTAACGGTCAAGGAAATTGAAAAATAAGTCAGGGAAGAGTCGGGGAATTTCGAAGTTGGGATTTTGTAGCAACCCTGATTTAATTCGTGGGATTTTTATTTTTATTTTTTGAATTTTTTTTTCAATTCATTTAAATTTTGTTACATTTGTCCTGAATGTGCCTGAATTCGCTCAGAATTCTGATCACTCCCATTTTTTTCGATTTGATGGAAATTTTTTTTATGCTCAAAAGTTTGTTGAATTCGCTCAAGTTCTTATGAATTTTGTCTGAGTCTCTTAAATTCTTTTAAATTCACTCCAATTTTACTGAAATGAATGGAATTTTTTGGATTGTTTCCATTCATTTGAATCCTTTTGAATTTAACTTGAATTGTTTTGAATTATTTATCAATTCGTATGAATTTATCCTGATTTTGTGAAAATTCACCTGCAATTCGTATAACTTTCATTGAATTCTTTTGAATTCGAAAGAACATTAAATCACATTATTAATGCACCTTAGTCATTTTTAGTAAATTTTAGTCACTTTTCGGTTTAAATAGGTCTCTTTTTTCACTTTTTTCAAGTAAGCTAGGCCATGGCAGCCCTGGAAATGCTGAATTGTTATTAAAAATGGAATGAGTCGCTTCAGTGAATAATTAAAAGGATCACTAAGTGAAGGCATTGTCCTTATAATGAGAGTAATTCCAACTTTCGAGTATATTGGCTGGGTCTGGGACGTGGGGAATCGCCTAGCAACGAGCGCACACAGCTTCCAAGCAAGGCGCGACTTCGGCGTCGGCGTCGGCGTTGGTAGTTGCCGGTCGTCGCCAAAGCCGCCGCATCGCCGCTCCCCATTAGTTTAGTGCGTAGTCTACGAGACAATAGGTCCGTCCTGTCTCTCATATCATGATGACACGTCTAACTCACCTCACACAAAAAATGAAAAATTCTCTCTACCGAGTGTGCAACCCTTACACCACTTTTCTAGGCTTCTATTCAATTTAACTCTTATTTTTACTTTTATTCTAAAAAATATCCTTTCAATACCACCTACTACCAAGTACAATTCAGAACTGTTGCAGAAAGCTTTCCACTTGTGGCTTCTTTTTTTTCAACCTTTAACACTCGAATTATACGAGACCGACTTTATTTCACGCTCCAGAGATTTTATTGGATTGTGTCGATTCAGAGTCGTGCAAAAGTCTAATCTTGTGGATTCCCCAGATTTGAAAGAATGTCGTAAAGACAGTTTCAGCGTTTTTAAATTGGTTCTTGGATTTAGTATCTGCAGAAGATTTTCGTGAATTGCTAAGAGGAATAGTGATGTGCAAATGTAGGAGAAGGCTTAGACACGTGACGTTCCGATGCAGAGAGTTTGCAAGATTGGCGAAATGTTCTTTCATCACCTGGCTTAAAACTTTGATGTGGTGGCTGATCACGTGTGCTATTTATGTTGTCGAACTCTTGAAAAAAATTATAGTCTGCTTTGTGTCTCATAATCTTTCTGTGGCTGTGAAATAGCCAGTCTAGCTAGTTCACGCAATATTAAAGAGATGTACGTAATGTTAAAGTTTTAACCTAAATGTGATGTAACGTTGATTGATGTAACGTCAATGTGATACATATATTAATGTCCGAAGATATTTATTGTGCAGAGATTTGTAAAACAAGTCGCATTAGAAATATTCGTATGAGAATCTCTGATAAGAGTCGAGTGTTGGAGAATTTTGATGGACTTTCCTTATCATATCGGATAAAGGGAGTGATACTAAGTGAACTTATGGATCCCATCAATCCTGAAGACTGAAAGTAACAAAAAAGCTCTTCCCTGCTGAAAGCTTTCATCCGAACCAGGAACAAAAGGGTAAGACAAATAGAAGACAATAAGAAGACAATAAGAGTAAATCATCCTCGAAGTGAAGCTGGGCGGAAATCAGTTTATTATCCAAGATGAGATTTTCTTTTCTGAATAAGAGAGAATTAATTTCGATCAATTGGATTTAGAATAATAATTTAGACGAAATGGGAAAAGATGCAGCAGTGTCTTACTCACATTCTTTCGACTGCAACGAAAAGACTGATAGAGTTAGTTCGACTCTCCTTTGCTCAAAGCCTTGAGGAATAGATACTAAATTACGAGAATCGTCCAAGGATCACGTCCTCGAGTGAGAAATATAGTCCCTTACGGATGAAGTAGATGAATTACTTGAGATAGGAGAGAAATGTAGTCATATTACGAAGTATTTTTTTACTTGATAATTGACAAGAAAATTGCAAGTAGATTTTCCAATTCCGACTATTTGAGGAATAAGAATGAAGGGATGGAGTACCAGTGTGTCATCGTTTATACAGTGATATCACCATCAACTTCTCTAGCACCTTCTCTTCGTCTTCACCTTGAAAATACTGTTTTACGACAACCGCCTACTGGTTGTGTTGCCTGGCTCAAGGCTTGGATTAAAAGGTTTATTCAATTTTTATAGTCGCACTATGTAAAATAAGAGAAAAGACCAGAAAAACCCGTGAGATAACAGTTTTAAAAAATTTCGTAGAAAATGTTCGACTTTGATTTGAAATGTTCAATGTAGAAAATTAAACAATTTTAAATTATTTATCGGACTTCCAATTTAACATTGTTCGATTTTGAAGGTCTGAGCTTGAAATTTTTTATTTTTATTTCTTAATATTTTCAAGGGTAAATAATTCCCCATTCTTGAATGTCACTGAATAATTTCAAATCTCAAAGTTTTACAATTTCAAAGAGTTAATTCACTTGAGCTGAAATGAGCTGCGATTTTGTTGAGACCGGGAGAAAGCCGGAAAATGACAGGAAATTCATTTTCTGGTCAGGAATTTTTTAAATATTTATAGTTTTAGTAGAAGAACTTATTCAATCCAGACTCCAAGTAGGAAGTCATACAGCTTTAAACACTTTCAATTTTGAATTGTTGAATTTTAAAGAATAATTATTATAAAATTATTTAATTTTGAAGGCTTGAGTTTGGCAAATTTTAATTGATTGCTTTTTTTAAATTGTCAGCCTCCTGTTCAGAATATGGTTCAAATTAAAAGGGTTTCCAATTCAATATTTTTAGTTTGAAATATATACAAAAATGTTAGGTATATAATTTAAATTTCTCAAAGGTATGTACATATTTTAAAAATGAAGGCCTTAATAGTTGAAGAATTTTTTATTCATAACATTCAAAATTCAATCAGTTCAGCTCGAAACATGATAAATTAGATCATTTCATATCTATAGTATTTGAAATTCAAAAACTGTTGCTTGAACCCTTGTATAGATTTATCACAATTTTGCAAATTCAAAAATTTAAAATTCAAGTAATAAAAACTGGACTGTTTCAAATTGAAAAGTTTAATAATTGAGTAATTTTACGTTTAAAGTCTTCAATATTTAAGAAACTGAATTTTCAAGATTTTGAAATTGAACCCTTTGAGATTCTGCAAATTTATTTCAAATTGGAAGCCTTAATAAGTGTTGATAAATTTTAGATTAAAACATTAAAAATTGCTTGGTATTAAATTGAAACCGTTTAATGTTGCAGAATTAGAAATTAAAGCATTTTAATACTTTGATAAATTTTATTTCAAAACGATAGAAATCGAAAAATTTCAGATTCAAATTTTTAATATTGAACAATTTTAACTCGGGAGCATTTGAAATAATGCGAATTTAAACGTTATTGTACAATTTTCATTTGAAATCCTTCATAGTTGAATAATTTTAAATTGAAGATGCTAAAGATTTCACAATTTTACTTTGATTCTTCTGTAAATTGCACAATTTCAAACTATAGTAGCAAGTGGCATTGGATAATTATGTACTGAATCCTGCAAAATGATATAATAAAGTTTCATTTCAAATTACAAGGAACAATTTTAAATATAAATCGTTCAATTTCAAACAATTTTTAGATTTAAAAATTAAAAATGTTTTGCATTAAAAGCCGCCTTGTTTGAAATTTAGATTGTTCAAAGTGTACAATTTCCAACAGAAAGTCTTAATAGGTTACATAAATAAACTGAAAGCGTTAAAAATTGATTAGTTTTTGATTAAAATTTTATAAATGAATATAATTTTCAATTTAAAGTCTTTAAAGGTATTTATAAATGAGTCAATTTTAAATTCAGTCTTTAACAGTTGAACAGTTTTCAGTATTTCAATGTTAAATTGGAATTTTTTTCTGTTTAAAGACCTCGTAATAAAAATTTTTCAATTTTAATGGCCTCTACTTTTGAACTACATATACGTACAACATTAAGTATCTCCCATTTTGAGAGTCTTTAATTTTTTATTTTCAATTTTAAACTCTTCAAAGTTCAAATGTAGAATTGTTCGGCATTCAGTTTGTAAATTTAGATATTCTTATTTGAATAGATACTTCAAATTAGAAATTCAGTTTTAAAAGCTTGAATTATAAAATTTAAATGACTGGCAACATTCTTTTTAAACACGGAAAATGAGCTTGAGAGATATTCGTTAATTTTAACCCGTGTCCCAAAGACCGTGAAGTTTCCCGTTGATTTAACATGGGAAAGAGGCAACTTCCTGCACGTTTATTTGACTTACACAACATTTTTTTCGGTCACCTATTCGTCGCTTATCACCTATTTACCTTTTTCAACTTCAGTGGGTACTGTGATGACTGAAACTAAAAAAAAAGACCAGAAAACCCCGAGAAATAACAGTTTTCAAACAAAAAATTCGTAGAAAGTCTTATCCGGCTTTGAATTTGAAATGTTCAAAGTAGAAAATTAAACAATTTTCAATTATTTATCGGACTTGCAATTTAACATTGTTCAATTTTGAAGGCTTGAGCTTGAAAATTTAAATTTTTAAGTCTTAATATTTTCAAGCGCAAATAATTTCACTGAATAATTTAAAATTTTAAATCTCAAAACCTTAAAATTTGAAACTAAAAACTATCTTAAAAGGGGTAATTAAAAATTGAACAATAATGTTCAGTTTGAAGCATTACTTAATTTTTAATCTTTGAATAATTTTGAATAGAAAACGTTGACAATCGAATAATTTCACATTCAAACGTTAAAAATTAGACAGTTTTCAAATAAAGAGTGAAATTGAACAATATTTAATTGTGTAAAAATATTACAAAACTTGTAAGTTGAAATTAAAATTTGGGCAATTTCATATTAAAGTCGTTCAGAATTGTGAAATTTCAAATTAAAAACCTTTAAAGTTTGAAACGTTCAAATGAAATAATTTGGAATTTTAAATTAATACATTCAAATGGCAAATGTAAATTGAATTGTGAAATTAAACAATTTTGAATTTAAAATGTTCAGACTTGAATAATTTTAGATTGAAAATTCAAAATTGTTTGGTTTCAAAACTGTACAGTTTGAAAATTAAAGCCTTTTAATTTTGAAACGATTATAAACTTATCGCATTCAAAATCGGATAATTTGCAATTTAATATTGAACAATTTCACTTGATACAGAACATTTTTAAATTCAAACGCTTAAATTGTATGGTTTCATATTATCATTCAATATTTCACAATTTCAAGTAGAAAGCCTTAAGTCAAATAATTTTAAAAAGAAAACGATATATTTTGCATAATGTCAGATTTAGACTTTATAAATTAGAAACTTTGAATTGAAAAGTTCCAAACTGAATCATTTCTCATTCAAATATTAAAAATTGTACGCTGTCAAAGTTAAATCAGTCAAATTGTACAATTTTAATGTAAAAGCCTGAATGGTAGAGCAATTTTCATTATTTCATTTTTAATCTCTCGAATTTGTGTTGCCCTAAATTTAATATTCTTCAATTGGGACGCTAAAAAATTGTGAATGTTGTGAAAGCCTTCAATTTGAAATTAGACGCTACTAAATACTTTTACTGAAATTATTTATGTTCGTAGATCTCAAAATAAAACTGATTAAATTATGAAAGTTTGATACTTTTAAATTGTACTCATATGGCTTTCAGTTTAAAACTGTACAATATTACACGTTTGATTTAAAATTTTTGAATGTTTAATTTCAAAATTTGAAAGCTTTTAATTTGACATCGTTACATTTGATTTTTTTGTTTTGCAATTCAATTTTAAAGACTTGCATTTAAGATGAAAACTGAATCACTCCGATAATTGGCTGAAATGGCCGAGAATGTTTTTCTGAAATTTAAATGATTACCATAAAAAAGTTTAATATTTAAAATATTAACATTTTTAGTTTTCGCGTTTCAAGTTACAACGAAGGTTTCGGTTTCTCAATATTCAAATAAAAAGGTCTGAAAATAAAAAGTCCGATATCGATTCTCATCTCCTATCGAGAATGTGATCTCCTTTCAGATTCATTATTGGAATTCAAATAACCATCAAACGACATGTGAACTGAATTCCCTGTAATAAATCGCAATTGCTATTCTGATTGCTGTGATGGATTTAGCACACAATTTCTTCGACATTGATTAGCCTGAACGAATAATTTAGTTTCTGAGATAATTTTCCCCATGAAATAAAATTGTTCTGTTTTGAAGCCTTGCTTTCAGTTTTGGAGCCTTAAATTATAAATTTTGAATTTTTAAGGCTTCTAATTTTTAATTAATCAATTTGTAACGCTTCAAAATTTTAATTTCCTGATTTCAAATGATCCACTTGTCTAATGGTAATTGAAAGTTTTAATTTGAGACGTTTTAGTCTTCTAAAATTTTAAATTCTTAAGGGTTTTAATTCAAACTTGTTTACCAATATTAAGCTTTTGATTTCGAAATTTGTCAATTTGAATGCTTTTATTTTAAATATTTGTTTAATTTTAAAAGTTTCAATTTTGAATTTTTTAATTTATTTTTTTTAAATGTATTGCGTATTATTTAAATTTTTTAAATTTTCAGTCTTAAACAATAAATTACTTAGTTGTAAACATTTAAGGTTTGAAACATTTTATTTTAAAATCTGTTGATTGGTAATTGTTATATTTTGAACGTTAACAAATTTTAATTCATCACTAATGAATTTTTTCATTTTGAATACTTTATTGCATGTGTAAATCTTTCATTTTTAGGGTTTATAATTTTCCCTTTTATATTTTTGTAATTTTGCCTAATATTGCGTAATATTTGAACGCCCTCTGAGCTACTTTTATCCCTTTTGTAAAGTTCATGGCGGTTTTTAGGCTTAACCGTAATGTCCCGAGGATTGAATTGAAAATAATAAAGGATCTTTTTATTTTGACCTTGAAATTTAATGTGCTTCATCTTCTGGGAGATATGAATATTAAATAATATTTTTAAATTTAATTTACATAGTATACATTTTTCTTGAATCTAATCTCAAATACTTTAACTCAATTACTGGAAAACAAAAGTTTAAAGGTAAAGATTGTCAAGACATCATGAATCTACGTTATACGACCTAATTTTTAAATTCTAAGTTGTAACTTATAAGTAGCTAAACGTATGATAGATATATGGGTCAGAGAACATTATAGAGTCATTAATTTAATTCAACCGAAAATCGATACACTGCGCGTTGTGGTTTAACTATGATGCACGTCTAATTTGTTTCGCGAGAGTGTAGATATATTTCATAAAATTCAAAACACCTCGTAAGAACAAATTTCACCCGCAATTCAGATTGCTGAATAGATAAATTAAAAATCTGCCACGACTTTTATAAACTTAGTCATAACTAAAGCTTGCATTTTATGGGTGTAAATTTAATTTTGTAGTTTATAACTTTGAAACAAGGGAAAAGTTTTATTTTCTTTCATAAATAATTCAAAGCTTAACAATGATACTTGTTTACAATATTAACTGATAAGCAATTTTAATGAAATTCATTTTAGAGATTTCAAAATTTTATCTTTGGATTTCATCATTCTTTGAATAAGTTTTTATTTAGTTCTGCATAACTTGACGCTTGAAGGGTTTTAAGTAGAACAAAAAATTTAGTTGCGAAACCATTTCAATTTTGAAAACCTTGAAGCTGGCTTAAAACTTGATGCCTGTAAAATGAATAAATTCAGAACATTGAAATTTAAGTTTGTGAAGCTAGACCATTCACAGATTTAAATACTCTTGATTTAAAAAATAAGAATTTCGAATTAAAAAATGAGAATTTCATTTCTAAAAACTGCAATCAGGAGATTTTATAAATATTTTACGCGGAAATCAGATACAAGTTCAAAGAGGCAATAAATTGAGAGTGCCAGTTTTTAACTAAATCGAAACAAAGGATTTCTTTGAAGTATAAATACGTATACAAATCTTTGTGGAAGAATGCCAGTTGGCATTAAATGATGATAGAGAGTGTCAAGCAATGTTAAAAGAGAATCGATTTTTATGATTTAATATGTAGAGGAAATGTTGAACTTGTTGTATGAAATTACTCCGCGAAATTGAATGGTAAAGCGTGTCCAGCTGATATCAAAGAAAATAATTAGGGTCGCATGTCAATAAAATAGACATCAAAATTAATAATTCACGATGTATCTGTCCTTGAAATCATATTCTCAGCTTTTCCCTGGGGTCGATTTTGTTGCCCTTGTTTCAGCTTTTAATATAGAAAAGCTATATTTTCCTTTTTTTTTTAATGTCCCTTTTTCCCTATAATTAAAATGCTTTATTAAAAATTGTTATTTTCAAAATTTGCCTCTGTGTCCTTCGTTTTGTCACCGACCTAATTTGTATTTAACAAAAGTAAAAATTTTGGAAGTTCGAAAAGAAATAATGAGTTTTACATTTTGAAGTCTCCGTTGTGAAATCTTTTACATTTTCAGGGTAAAAAATGCAAATTAAAAGTTTTTTAATAGGTATATTATCTCAATTCATCAAAATATTTTAAAAAATAAATCAACAGATTTTTAATATTCCTTGAATCACGGTAAATTGAAAAAAAAGTTTTAACACACCACACGCAATTGTTCGAAATTGGAACTAACTGTTCAGTATTCAGATATTTAAAACTGAGAAACCTTTGAAATTTGACAATTTTTAATCAAAAACATTTAAAACTAAAAAATAACACAATGAAACTTTAAAAATACTTTGTTTTCCAAATTTTCAAACTAAGAGTGTACATTGAACAATCTCCATTTGGCAAATTTAAAAATTCAACTTTTCAAAATTTCGAACATTTAAACATTAAAAACACAAATATTTCAATTTTAGCTTAGAAGCATTCATAATTGGTCAAATTGGAAATTTTGGAAAATTTAACAATTGCAAATAGAAAGAGAAAGTCATTACAAATTTCAGAATATTAAAACTGAACGTAACCAATTTTAAGTACTTTCAAATTGCAATTTCAAATTCCATTGTGAATGAAAAGTTTTAAAAATATCAAATTTTAAATTAAAACCTTTAAAACTGAACAGTTTTAATTTTAAGGCGTTTAGTTGAACATTCTTTTTTTACTTTCAATCTCAAAAAGTAAAGAATTTAAAATTCGAAGCTATGTTTTTTATATTTTTAAATTGAAGGGTTTTTAAATTTGTGAAAATTCTCACATTTTTAAATTGAATGAATCTTCAAAATTAACTTGTAAAATGGGCAAAAAAGGCCGATTGATAATTGTAAAGAATTTTAGAAAAGAAACCTTGAAAGATTCTTTACAATTTTATTCGTTACGTTTTTATTGAATACTATTTAGTAAATTGCTTTATTCGAAAAATGAATAACTATTAACCAAGTTTAATTGTACGCATAATACCTAAATAAAATCATTTCCATGAAAACGTAACGAATAGAATAGTAAAGAATCTTTTAAGAAATAAAGTTAGCTCTTGTCAATACAAATTGAAAAAAATTGCGACTGTTGTCTGAAGTGGAAGAGGAAACACAATTGTGCAAATAATTGTATTTAAATAAACAATTATGACTTCCATTTAGTATGTGGACACCCTATTTATTAGCATTTAATAATTTTTTAATTTTATTTGAAATTCAAAATTGTTTCTCTTAAACCGGGAGAAAATCGGGAAATGACCGGGAATTTAAAATAATCCGTCGGGTAGACACCCTGATTTTAAAACATTGAATTGTTGAAAAAAATTAAAATATGCAAAATTTGATAGCTTATTGAATGTGTATAAAAAAGTAAAATCGTAGAATTATGATTGACTCAAAATTCGAAAGGAATACGAAAAATCGAAGGCTTTCTGATCTATTTTTTTGTTGTCGTAATTTTGAACCTTTGAACTTAAAATTTAATGTTTGGAATTTTAAAGAATTCCTCTTACAAAATCTGGAAAAAGGATTCAATTTCGGAATCACATAAAACATGAAAGTTCGAAAGCTTTCAATGTTTTTTTTACTAAACTCAATTTTAAAGAATTAACTTTAATAATATTGGTAATTCTATATTAACTAAAATGCTTGTATAAATTAAAAAACACAATTTTTTAAATTAGTTTTACTTTATTTCATTCTACGTTTATTATCTATTCTCTTCCTATAAGAATAATTTCTATTGCTAATGTTCCCTATTTTTTCTGTAAAATATTGTTTTATTTATTTTTGAATAGCTTAATGCGAAATTGAATTATTAGATTGCATTCATTTTGCAAAAGTGGCCAATTTCCTGTAATTAATATGTTCGATATTATTATTTTTCAGAGCTGTTGGAGCGTATCTTCGTGCTTTGAACCTCAGTCCCAATAATGCAGTCGTGCACGGCAATTTGGCCTGCGTCTATTATGAACAAGGGTGAGTTTCGTTTATTCCTCAGCGACCCTGAAACAAATTTAAAAAGTATTAGTTGGAGCACATTTTTATATAATATACATTTCTAACCAGAAAAAAGTTTATCCTTCGCTTGATGTTTTTAAATAATTTTAGAGATATAGATATAGAAAGATATAGAGGTATTTTTTTTAACAAAGTTAATTCACATAGCTTCTTTCTTGTATGCAATTTTCCAGTCAATAACTACTTTAGCAAGGGGCCAATGACCGGAAAACCGAGAATTAGCTTGGAATTTTGAGCACCGGGAGAAGGCCTGAAAATAGCCAGGAATTTTTCAGATTTGCTTTTACTTTTGCAATAAATATCGTTTCGCTCTTCGGAAAAATGTGTTAGGAATTTTTCTTAGTGTTACCAACCATCTCCGTTAAAATATCAAAGATCATTTTATATTTAAGATTTTAAAGTTAATGTTTCGTTCAAAATTGAATGTTTCTTTTATACTATATATTTAAGAATTTAAAGCTTGTGTTGATGGTTCGTTCAAATACGTACTAAAGTTGCTTTTATATTTGAGAACGAAAACTTCCTTTTTATATATTTAACATAATAATTACATAGGTAACCTTCATTTATATAATTAATTACTAATAATTGGCTCAATAAAGTTATAATTTAGGGATAATTTAAATGTTTCGCAAATAAATTGAAAACCCGCTTTTCGAAAAAAACTGATTTGAAGTTGGAGAGTGCCATTAGCTCACGTGTTACATATTTTGTCTTCAAATGTAAAATTTACCTACTTCCGGTCGTGTCGCGGACAAGAAAGTACACTGTAAAAATTTCTTCTGAATTTTCCATCACTAGGCGACGGATATGAAGGGAGCCTCGATGAACGGAGTAAAATTACCTGTTGAATGAATATCACGCCTGCACCGAAAATTTCAGGCTTTGAACGTCAAACTCCATCCGTAGTCGGAATTGGCGGGAATTGCAATTATTAATTTTTACTCAAATATTATTTAATTTGATATATTATTTAACAATGACTAATTCAAAATAGTTTTTATCAATTGATTTAGTTACCATGTGAATTAAATAAAAATTAAACATAACTAAAAGAATTTGGAAAGGACGCGATGTAAACCGACAAAGTGAGGTTACGTGCATAAACGTTCCAAAAACCATGCGAAGTCTTATATATTTGTGAATAAGTAATAACTGAAATAAACTCCACTTCACCGTGAACTGGATAACGATACTTTTTTAAATATATAATATCCACAATAATGGTGAATTTTGTTCATATATAATTAATAAGCGACGCACAATGAAGAGTCTCATCATAAAAAGATGCCAACTTAACTATAACTTAAGAAATGTAAAATTACAAATTGAATTGAAAATTACGAAAAAAAATCTTAAATTTCAGTTTTTCGTTCGCAAAATTCCTACGACAGACGATGTGATATTAAAGCGAAGCTCGAGGGTCCCTTCGTGTCCATCACTGGTCGATGTGATTTTACACAGCTGCCGTAAAATTAATATCGTTGTGAATTTACGTATTTTCATAAAATTACACTGAACGTCACAATTTATATTCTGAAATAACATCAGTTGCTTCCTTCCGCAGATTTTTTTTACTGCGGCTTATTAAATCACAGACTTCACACTCATGTCCCTATTCCCCTCTTTTCCCCCTTTTTAAAGAATTCCTCTTTTTTTTCCTGTTTTCAAGACAATTCCCCTTTTTCTCGTTTTTTCGCTTAAATGAGAACTGAATTAACTGTTTTGTTGAACATTTGTCTTTTTAGATTAAAAAAATTCGTCCTTTTGGATTAAAAATTCATTCTTCGGTAGAAAAGTAATCTTTTTTGGTTGAAAATACATCTTTTTTGGTTGAAAGTTGAATCTTTTTAATTGAAAAATCTATCATATTTTGGTCGAAAATTCATCTCTCTTGGTTGAAAATTCTACTATTTGATTGAAAATTTAATTATTTTGTCGAAAATTTAACTATTTTCTTAAAAAGTCATCTTCTTTGATTGAAAGTTAATTATTTTTATTTGAAAAGTTTACTATTATGTTTTGGGTTCAGACTTCATCTTTTTTGGATAAAAAATTCTACTATTCGGTGAAAAATTTCATTATTTTGTTTATAATTCAACTATTTTGTTAAAAAGTCCTCTTTTTTGGTCGAAAATTCATCTGTTTCGTTGAAAAATCATCTTTTTGGGTAGAAAAGCCCTCTTGGATTGAAAATTAATTTTTTTGTTGTTGAAAAGTCATCTCTTTTGTTGAAAATTCAACTGTCATCTAAAAGATTAGTCTTTGATTGAAAAATCAACTACTTGGTTCGAAAATGCAACTGTTTTTGGTTGAAGTTATTTTCTTTGAAAAATCGATCATTTAGTTTTGTTTGGTTGAAAATTAATTTTTTGGTTGGAAATTCAACTATGTGGTCGAAAATTCATCTTTTCGGATTTAAAAATCAAATGTTTTCTAAAACATTAGACTTTTTAGTTAGATAACTCAACTGTTTTGTTGAAAATTCGTCTTTTTGTGTTGAAAATTCATCTTTTTGTGTTGATAATTCCACTATTTTGTTGAAAGTGCAATATATTTCGACGTGCAGTCTTAGGAATAGGGTACCTGCAATAATGTTATTTAAAAGAATTTATTTCCCTATTATTCCCCTATTTTCTTAAAAAACGCCCTATTTCCCTTGTTTGGAGAGCACTTTGGGCTGTGAAATCTGAAATCACTTTTACAATAATATACGTTATATATTTTCTGTACTACCTCCTATCAAAAACTCGAATATTCTCTACTTTTTAAAGTGCGTTAATTAAAAGAGTTTTAACGCACTGCCCCCTCTTCCAACACAGCTGACGAACAACGCGTATCAACCTTCTAGTTACTCGCTAGTGACTGTTAGTAACACAGACAGTTAATGCAAATATTAAATGAATAAATTCTGTAAATGGGTGTGTTTTAATTCCTTTAATTAGAATTTTTTTATTTTTTCGTTTTGTAAATAAATTATAAACTTAATTATAATTTGTATTAAAAGTCATTTTTCATTTATCCAATTTAAATTTTCGCGGAAATTTGACTTGAGCAGCTAGCGTTACCTAATGACGGATAAACTGAAAACTCACGTTAAAGCAGAAGAACTTCTTATAACCTCAAATTTCATTTTTTTGTATTAGGGGGCTTC
>JAUMHM010000083.1:37193061-37204649 GCA_032362435.1 Melikaiella ostensackeni
TCGCCGCGCCAGCCGCTCGCTTCCGTACATTGGATCTCACAAGAGGGGGCGATGGTTGGGGCCCCCTTATCCCCACCCCTTTTTTTCAGTCTGTATCACTCGAGCACAGGACAGCCTGCCACCCACATCGACTACTCTCCTCTTGGACTTTGCCACCTCGCCTGCCTGCACCAGCCTAGGACGCTCAACCGTTCTCTCCTCGAAGCCTCTTGAGGTCGCCTGGAATGTTAAGAGACAATAAAGTATTGGATCAGAACCAGCGATTTTTTTCTTCAGTTGGGGCATCAGCCTTGGATCGACCAGCCAGAACAAAAACAAATACTACTACGACAGATCTTTTCAGAGCTACTGTCATTTAAACGTATCAAAAAATATTCCCTTGCAGGAATACCTTACTCGCTCGAATTTTTAACTTGTCTTGAACGCACTACTATCAAGGACCTTCTCGGTACTTGATCCGAAGTAAATTCACGAGGTGATAGTGAGTGATGTTCTTCGGGCGCCATCCTCACTAAGCGTTAAGTGAAGAGCTTCGCCGAGGCCTAGTGCCACGTTTTCGTCGAACGCATTACGATCAAGTACCTTCCCGGTACTGGAACTGTATGTACATCTTATTTATTATACATATGCAAAGTTTTATCGCTATCGATTGATTGAGTTTGGCTGTAGGTGCATCTGCATGTTAAGAATCGTTAAAAAAACGAGTGAGAATGACTGAAAAATTCAATCATTCAATTAAAAATCAATGTATTTCAAATTCATCAGAAGTTCTTTTGGAATATGATGACGTCTTCCTAAAAAAAATCATTTATGTTACAGATAATTATTCCCGGTAGCGATTTTGTTCTTTTTGGCATTTGGTCCTTCATAGCAGATTTTTTTTCTCGTATGGATATTTAGATTCTTTGTCTTCTTTGTATTAGTACTTAGCGGCGATTCTCTACCGCGAATTTTGATTCGTTTACTGATTTTTTTTTAATAATATTGAGGACGAAATTTTTCAGTGAAAAATATTATAGGAATTTTCTTGTGGTAAAATAATACATACCTAGATAGTATGGTGGTTGCAAGCAATTGACATCTGCCCTAACGAGAGCCTTCATGGCAGCCTTCATAGCTCCCGCGATGCTACCACACGTGTCCATAACAGCCAATTCTAATTTTAAATTGTTTATTAGAATTATTAGGACATTGAGTAGGCAAATAGTATATTTCTTACATATCAGTTCAAGGATTATAGAGCAGATTAATTGATCATTTCTTTCCAATTAAACCAAAGTCCAGAGATAATATCTGAATGAATTCAAATTGGGAAACGTCTATTAATTACGTAAGGATGATTCTTGAAATTGTAGACCTCCTACCCCCCTGTTGTAAGGATTCGTAAGATTTTTGTGTCCCCCCACTTTCTACGTAATATTTTCTATTTTTTCTCAATATATCAACATAATATAAATTATTTGCAGTGTGAACAATATTTCAAAAGATGCGAAATATTTCCAGTGATCTGAAAGAATTTCAATAGATTTCCAGGCATTGTAAGGTATTTCAAAGGACTACAAAGTATTTCGAAGACTTACAAAATTTTACGAAATTCAATGTGATTTTTGAAGCTTTTCAGGGATTTTATGAGATTTCAAGGGATTTCAAACGATTTCAAAAGATCACGAGACGTTTCGCAAATTTCAAATGATTTCAAGATTCTAGAGAAATTGCATAGTACAATTTTGAAGATAATCTCAATTTTTCACGAATTTTGAAGGATGTCAGGGAATTTTAATATTTCAAAGATTTGAACGGATTTTATGAGACTTCAAAAGATTTCAAAAGATTTTACGGGATTTTAACGGATTTTAAGTGATTTGAAGGGGTTTCGATGATTTCACGGGATTTCAAAGGATTTTAACAGATTTTAAAAGATTCGAAAATGTATTCACGGATTTTAGAGGTTATCGTAAGATTGCAATAGATTTATCGGAATTTTGAAGGATTTCCGAATATTATAAAGGGTTTTGAGGAATTTCAAGAAATTTTAATGTGATATTGAAGATTTCAAGGGATCTCGTAATATTCCGGAATATTTCACGGAATTTCAAGAAGTTTAGCCAATTTATAGAAATTTTTGAGGGACTTCGACAAATTTTGTATGACTATAAAGGATTTTTATGAAATTTTCAGAATTTTAAGCCATTCCTAGGATTTTTATGGTATTATATGGTAAATTTAATAATTTTGTATAATTTCACGGCGACAAATTTTTAGGGGCATACTTTTACATAATATACTTCCTCTTCCAATAATTAGGACATTTAATGAACACACAGAAAAAAATTCTCTGATTCAAAGAAAAATATTCATTGGCTCGCAGTCGAAAAAAAGGTTCTTTGATTCAAAAAAATGTATTTTTTCCAATGAGAATTTTCAAATTAAAAAATATTCTCTTCATTTTGAAATTTGTTTGGTAAAATGAAAAAAATGATACACTTAAAGTCTCAATTATTAGAAGAAAATGTAAATTATGTAAAAAACAATTTTTTCTATAATTCGCGAAAAAGTGCTAGTTTTCCACCTGTCTTCTGTGTAAAAAGTGACCGATTTGGTGTCGATGACGTCGCGCATGCGCAGTGTCGACCTTTCCGGGCAACGGTGAAAGAAGTAGACGGACGCAGTGGAAAAAGTAGACGGGCGCAGCGAAAAAAGTGACGCACAGTGAAAAAAGTAAATGAAGCGTGAACTACTGAACGAATCCCGTGGCCTGCTTTAGTAAGTGAAGGTGAACTCACAAGTTTTGCGTTGTATCCAATTCCACCACTCCTATCGTTCCTGATCAAAAATTTCTACCAACTTACTGTTATACCTATATTATTGCCATGGTTTTGACAATTGCCATTGTTTTTGTTGCGTCAATCGACAACAAATCGCCTCCTTTTTAAACAAAAAACTGGTAAAAAAAACTAGCACTTTTTAAACAAATTATAGAAAAATGAAGTCGATTAGTCATAAATTAGGTAGAAAAGAATTAAATGATATATTGTAACCACCCACGGAACTAAAATTATCAAATGCGGCCCTGTATGTGCGTACGCACGTGGGTTTGTAAGAGATTGTATAGGTTTGTTGCTCAATATTGACCGTACGATTAACATCACTAAATCGCATAACGGGCAAGATCAGACTGGCTCTCTTGTGATTGAGCAACGTTTGGGTTCAAGAGACTCATAAAAGGCAGGTGTCCTAATATCCAGAATCAAATAGTCAAGATCGCACCATTTTTTCGTACATTTTAGAGTAAAAAACAAATAATTATATAGATTTTAAATTGAATAAATGTAATTTAATTAGAGGAATAATTAATTCTGTATATATTAAAGAATTCCGTCCTTTTGCAAGAAATTCACGTTTCTTTCGGCAATTAACATATCATTAGCATAATACGTGTAAAGGAAATTACGAACGAACGTTTTTCACTTCATTAGTGGTACTAGAAGAATCGAGAGAAGAATATTTTCAAGGCTTCCAATACCTTCGAATGTAGACGATTTAAAATTCTTTTTCTTTTCCGGTTTCCAAAGTTTATTATGAAGGGTGTTCTACGTGTACCGTCAAGTTTAAAATTACTTAATCTTCAACTTGAGTTATGAAAGTGATAAAAAAAGGCCTACTGATTATTGCTCCCAATTTTAGAAGAGAAACCTAAGCGTAAACAAAAAAAAATAGTTGAGGTCATAATTGTTTATTTAAATGTAGATATGTGCATGCTTGTGGGTTTTCTTCCAATTTAGGCAAAAGTCGTAATTTCCATTAAATTTTAATTTGCAAAAACTCATTCTGTTCCTTAAAAGGTTCATTACAATTCAATTCGTAACGTTTTTATGGAAATTATCTTATTTAGAAATTATGCGTAAGATTATTTTTAGTTAGTCATTTTTTGAATTCAACAATTTGCTAAATTATATTTAATAGAAACGTGACGAATAGAATTGCAAAGAACCTTTTACGAAATAGAATGAGCTTTTTAAAATTAAAATCGATCGAAAATTACGACTTTTGCCTAAAGCGGAAGAAGAAAAAAAATGCAAATAACTACATTTAAATAAACAATTATGAACTCAACTATTTTTTTATTATTTACGCTTAAATTTTTCTTCTCAAATTTGTTGCAATGATCAATGGACCGATTTTTGTCAATTTTATAAGTCAAGTTAAAGATTTAATTTTGAAATTGACGGTACACATAGAACATCCTCAAGTCCCTGTAATCAGCTAATTGTAGAGCAAAATAGTACGGAAATTCTTTGACCAAATATTATAATAAAAGTGATTAAAGAGTTTTAGATGTTATGATTTAATTATAATAATTTGAGAAATATTGACAATAATAACTGACCGCTGGACCGGGAAACCAGGAAATGACCGGGAATTTTTTGAGACCGGGAAAAACAGGGAAATGACAGGCAATTTATATTTTGGCCGGGGATTTTGCAAATTTCTAGAAGAAAAATCTATCCAATCACTTGAAATATCATAAATTTCATATCAAATGATTTAATGCAATTTAAAATAAGTTCGATTTCAACTTTTTTGAATGTTAGTTTCAATTGTTAACATTTTTATTTATGAAATCATTCAGTTTACAATACGCAATTCTGAAATCTTCACTTTAAAAATTTTCCATTTTAGGACTTTATTTTCAAGCACATATTTTTTAATTTGTTTAAGTGAAAGTGTCGAATTCGGATTTTCAAGAAAAAATTGTAGAATTTCTAATTTGAAATGACTTAAAATCAAAACAATTTAACATCTAATATAAAAAGAGTTAAATAAAAAATGAAGTTTTTCAATTTTCAATTTTTCTAACTTAAAATTGCTAAAACTAATATAATTTTGAACATTTATAAATGTATTCATTCCTTATTCAATTTACAGAGCATTGAAAATAATATCGTGGACTTACATTTTTTAACCTTTTGGCATCAGAAAACTTTTTAGATCGCATGCCAAAAATTTTCTCGAAATTTTGTTTTCGAAAAAAGTGTGGAAAACATTTTTTGAGATGTTGCATTTTTCCACCTAATTAAAATATTCAACTTTTATTTCTTGATTCTGGTGAGGGATTTCACACTCTTTCAAGATCCAAAGGAAAATTTGAAAATAATGGAAAATAACGAATGGCGCCGATTTTTCTGAAAATAAAAAAATGCCATTTTCTTCAAAAACTACGCAAGATACGAAAAAGTTTACAAAGCAAAGTTGTTCCTCTTCAAAAAATCTACAAAAAGTTTTTTTACCACTTTTTGATATTTGTCAAACATTTTTTGTTTGTTATTAAAAAGAAAAATAATTGTCGAAAATTTGGCAAAAAAGTGATGAAAGATTCAAGTGTCTATGTCGAATTATATCATTACTTTTATTATCTAATTATATTATTACTTTTTTCGTATCTGGCGTATTTTTTCAAGGAAAGAGATTTTAATTTTCAGAATTGTCATCACCATTTCGTCAATGCTTAACATTTTTCAAATTTTTTTTTGCGGATTTTGAAATAATATGAAATCTCTTACCAGAATCAAAAAAGAAAACAAAAAAATCTTCTTCAGTTGAAACAATAGAGCAATCAAAAAAAAATTTCCACAATTTTTTCGTTTATTAAAAATGAGCAATTATAAATCAAATATTCGAAAGTAAATAATTTTAAACTGAATTGTTTGAAATAGAAAGCCTTGAATCGCTAAAATTCCAGAGTGCCAAGTTCAAACTTTGAACGTTACAATTTGAAATGCTCCTTTAAAAAAAATTTAATTGTTCAATTTTTAATATTTATAACTTGAAATTGCTTGAAATGATTTAATTTTGTACATTTACAAATTTATTGATCCATTCTTCAATTTAGAGCATTGAAAAGCTTCCATTTTATACGTGTAAATTATTGAGCGTTTGAATTAAAATTTTTTGAAGCTTCAATTTGAAAAGTTAAAAATTTGAGAGAGTTTCACTTTTAGTACTTTAATTTGCAGTTCAGGTTTGGTTACTTCAAATAAAAAAAGTTTCAGCTTTGAGAGTTCGAATTTTTTAATTTCAATAACCGTGATAAATTTTTGCGAACCGGAAAACCCGGGAAATGCTCGAGAATTTTTTTCCACGATTAAAACGGCCACCTTGAATAAGCATTGTTTACAAGGAAAAAGGAAAGTTGATGAAAAGGAAGATTTTTCAATTTTAAATTTAATAGGATCAAATTATAAAAGCTTTTGAACTCGGACAATTTTAATTTATTTCGAAATCAAATCATTTTTTATTTTAAACATATATTCAAAATTGAAGATTATATTCTATTTGATCAATTTTTATTTCGAAACTTTCGATAAAACAATAATTTAAAGCATAAGAGTAGAAAATTGAAGCACATATTTCAAGCAGTAAGTTGAAAATCTTTAAAAAATCAGGTTAAATTTAAATATTTAAAGATGAAAAATCTCAAACTGATAATTTTTATGAGACAGAAAATATAAACAGACAGTTTTAAAATTATATGGGCACCCAAGCGGAAAAATGATACATAGTGGAAAAAATTATGTTCAATTTTCATGTGCTTTATATAAATAAAAGGGATCACAGCGATTCAGTAGTTCAATTTTAGGTAAAAAAGGGAATTTTTTTCCGAGAAAAGGGGATTAAAAGAAGATTTCATTTATTATTAAATACTTTTTATATCTTATGGGTATTAAATTGCACCAAACTGCACTCTAAATAACAGTAGCACTTTTTCTTAGCAGCTTTTCAACATACTATATAACAATTTTTGTGTTTAAATTTTTTTGTAGCTAGCTTTGAAATATTTGTTCAACACCTCAACACTTTCTACTGATAAAAGTACATCTGAACAAAATTCAAGAATAGAATTGAAAAATCTTGATATTTAAAAAATTTTTGAATGTATTTTTATCAGTAGATAGATTTTGATTCCTTATTCTTTTCAATTTTTTTCCGGTGTATTCTTTTTAATATAGAACCCTAAATTGTTCAAAGTATTTTTCTAAGTATGCTAGAAAGAAATAATTTGAAAAAAACACAAAAATGACTATTTGAAAAACCTTCTGAAATCTTCGAATCTTCGCGAAATTTGTGAAATACTTTGAAATATTTTGAAATCTTTGAAATATTTATGAATTCCCTTGAAATATTCTGAAATGTTTAGAAATCTTTGTGAAATTTTTAAAATATCTTTGTGAAATATTTTCAAATCTTTTGAAATCTTTAAAAATTTTAAAATCTTCGAAATCTTGGTGAAATCTTTGATATATCTGTGAATTCTCTTGAAATCTTTGCGAATTCTCTTGAAATCTTTGTGAAATATTTTGAAATCACTTGAAATCTTTGAAAGATTTGTGAAATCTTGGAAATGTCTTTGAAATTTTACTGAAAGTTTTAAAACTTCGCAATATCTATAAATCTTGGCGAAATGTTTGAAATGCTTTGAAATATTTTGAGATCTTTAAAACTTCAGAAATTTTTTAAACATTTCTGAAGTATTAGACATTTTTGTAAATTCTTTCTGAAATCTTTGAATCTTTGCGATATCCTTAAGTCTTTGCGAAATGTTTGAAATGTTTTGAGATCTTTGAAATATTTATGAATTCTTTTGATATTTTTAAAATAATTGTGAAATATTAGACATTTTTGTAAAATCTTTCTGAAATCTTTAAATCTTTGCGATATCTTTAAAACTTTGCGATTCTCAAATCTTTGTGGAATCTACGAAATATTTGTAAATTCTCTTGAAATCTTTTGGAATATTTTGAGATCTTTGAAATATTTGTGACTTCCCTTGAAATATTATGAAATCTTTGTGAATTTTTAAAAATACCTTTGTGAATTTTTTGAAAACTTTGAATTTTTTTTATTTAATCTTTGAAATATTTGGCAAATTTTAGAAACTTTGTGAACAAAAATGAGAAAAACGGTCAGAATTAAATAGCGTCCGTAATTTTTATCTGAAACCAAAAAATGAAGTTTTTTTCTTAAATTGTACATAACTGCCTATCACGTGAATGGTGAGTTTTGCAAAGAAATTTAAAAATTTCAAATTTTACATGATTTTGAATACGAAATTTTATTTTTCACCCCAAAAAATTCCAAGTCTTTAGTTTAAAAAAATGGTATAATTCAACTTTATTCAAATAAAAGATTATTCACGTAGAAGAGAAACTATTTTTTTGAACCGATAAATCAGGCGCCCCCCTTAAACAATTTTAAATCTTCGTATTATTGTAGAGATAAAAAACTTTATCTTATGTTTTATAAAAATTACAAATATTTATCATCTTTTTTGTGCTTCAAAATCTCGTGCAAAATCTTAGTCTTCGTTTTTCTTTGCTACCTATAATTTTTTCTGTAAATAATCATTCTGCATATAAAATAGTTTTTTAAAATAAAAAAATACCTTTACGCACAGTCTCGCTTCTCGTAAGTTTTTAAAAATATATTCAAGAAATTTTAACATGAATTTTGCTTTGAATATGAATATCTACTTTATAAAATAGTAAAAAGTAATGACTAAAAGCAACATTTGTGAAAAATTCTGATCTTAATATGGGGTATGACAACTAACTAAAATTGATTTTCTCTTTAATAACTCTTCTTTTTAATTTTTTTTCGAGTAGAAAATCATACAACAAGAAGTTTCACTCACTACGATCATTAGGGTTATTCCACGTAGTTCAGACAGCGTTTCCCCGGACAAAGTTGCATAAGGCTTGAATTAGCTAGTTTACAAGTGGTACGTGTCTCGAGTTTTGTAATTTTACTAGAAACTAGAGAGATACAAGTAAGTGGTAGAATGTTTAAATTCTATCAGGTAAAAATGATGCTAAGCCTAAAAGGCATAGAAATTACATTACATTCTTCGACAAATAAGCACAAGTTGAAACAATTTCAAATTTGAAAAAGACGTAAAGGGTCTCCGGGTAAAAAGGCGTAAGTGCCAAGACGCGAATTTTATAGGATTTACAAAAAAACTGTTTAACTTTGACGCATTTATCTATTTTTTTAACAAAAAACTACTTTCTAGCTATTACTTAGCTCTAAAGAAACCATGAAAGGAACATCCGAAAATAGACCATCTCCGAGAAATTTTTTGTCAAAGAAACGGATGATTTGGACACAAAAAGACTTGCATAACTCTTTTATTTTTTAATTTAAACAAAAATCGAAAAAATTCTCTCGAGCTCTTACTCATCTATAGACGAGGAGGTAATTAGGTTTTTATTAGGTGATAAAGGCAAAAATATGCAACGAAACAAAATATAGAAAGATAAGGACATCGATGAACGATGGAAGAAATTAATTTTCATGTTCCCTTTTCCAACAAAAAAGTTTTAAGTAAAAGTTGTGGATCTTTCCAAAATACACTTTTTACGTGATTTACATTTTTTTCTTGAAAACCATTATTTTTCGAGAAAAGAAAGAAAATGTTTGTAAAAAGTGTAGAATTTCTTGAAATGGGATTTGCGGCACTCCTATGATTACTGATTAGTCATAGAAATGGTTTAGGTCACGCCGCTACCCCTTTCTAACGTCTCGTAGGAATGAAGGGGAGCAAGGTACCCCTGTGACTGGTCACAGAAATAATTTGAATCACACCCCTACCCCTTTTCAAAGTCCCCTGTGACTGGTCACAGAAATAATTAATGATTAAAGTCACAACCCTTTCCAGTGTCTCGTGGGCAGAAAAGTCACCCTGTGACTTGTCACAGAAGTAATTTAAGTCACATATCTACTGAAGTAATTTAAGTCACACCCTTACCCCTTTCCAATGTCTCGTGAGGATCGGGAATGCACTCCTGTGACTGGTTACAGAAATAATTCTAGTCGCACACCCTTACCCCTTTTCAATGTTGCGTGGGAGCAGAAGGGCACCCCTGTGACTGGTCACAGAAATAATTTAAACCACACCTTTACCTTTTTAATGTCTCGTAGGGGGTGGGAAGCATCCCTGTGACTGGTCACAGAAATAATTAAAGCCACACCTCTACCCCTTGCCAATTTCTGTATAAAATAAATCCTTTTAGCCAAAAAACGTTTATGATTAATTATTTTCATTGTTCTTATCAAACTGATAATGTATCTTCTTAGGCTTTAAAACCATATGACGTCATATCACGTGTTTCGCGCCATGAGGGCGCCACATGCTTCGATTAAAAAATCAACATTTCCAGTCGATATTTTGTCACTTTTTAATTAATTATTACAAATTATTGAAGAAACTGAATTACGTTTTAATTTAACATTTGAATGATTTGAGGGTCAAAGTTTATAAAAAATTAAGTTTAAGCGAAAAAAATTGTTGTGGATGACCCTATTGCGAACATGGAGGATAATCCAAATTTAAACAAATCGCTCGCTTCAAAACAGGTTTTTAATTTTAGCGTTTAAATGCTTTAAACCGACGGGTGATAAAAATTTAATATATTTCATAAGAGATACAGAGAAAATAATTTTTTTTTTAAATATCAATAACCCAAACTTTATTACCCTATAGTGTAACTTTATTAAAATTTCTTTATTGGAAAGAAATCTTTGATACACTTGAAAAGACAGGCTTATTTGATAGCAAACAAATATTTCTTTGTGACGTATTCAACGTAATCACTTCTTTAATGAAATATCATTCTGTTTTCTCACATCAGTGTATAGTTCATACACTGTTTACTATACAGTGTGTTTTTCTTATCTTGAGACATTGAAATATCTCAAGATATACGCATCCAACGAAAAAAATGTCCGTAGTAAAAGCTTTTTATTTTCGAGGGGGAAAAGCGACGCCGCGAAATTTTACCCTACACCCCACCCTCTGAGAGCGGTAGGGAAGGTAACTTTAAAATTTTTAATGGGAACCTATATTTTTTTATTGCAGATTCAGATTCTCCATTAAAAAAATACTTAAGTTTCATTAGAAAATTTTTTTTCGATTCGCACCAGATGACGATGCATTTCCAAAAAATGACATTGTTGACTATTCAAGAAATGCACTTCCAAACGAAAGTAAAACGAAGATTGTTATTTCTCCATTTTATTCAAACAAAACAAAATAAATAAGAAGACTTTAAATTAATTTCCGCAGAATTTTTAATTTATTTTTGAATGGCGCCAGGTACAGGATTTGGAATGCGGGTGTCGCATCCACATTCCACTCCCGGTGAACAACCTTCGGTTGCGCGAATCGAAAGTAAAATTTCAAATAAAACTTACCTATTTTTTAGTGGAGAATCTGAATCTACAATAAAAAATATAGGTTCCCATTTGAAATTCTAAAGTTACTTTCCTCTACGGCCCCTAGGGGGTGGGATGTAGGGTAAATTTTTGCGGAGTTGCTTTTCCCCCTCGAAAATAAAAAAGTTTTTATAACGGACATTTTTTTCGTTGGATGCGTATTTCTAGAGGTGTGACGATGTCTCAAGATAAAAAAAAAACCCTGTATAATGTAGTGTAGAATCTACGCATTGGTAGAAATTTCTATAACGACTTTTCTGTAAAGATAATGGCAATAATACCCGCATGAAAAAACACTACATTGCTCAAGCGTGGGTGAA
>JAUMHM010000083.1:37276917-37291694 GCA_032362435.1 Melikaiella ostensackeni
ACTAGACAAAATGGCTTCTTCGTTTGGACTCAGTTTTACATTTAGGATTTGCCTATGATTTCGAAGGCCCTTAAATGTCCACATTGGTAATTTGTTCACATAAGTTTTGAAAAATCATCAATTAATATGTAGTGACAAATTTTCATTACTATAAACAATTGAACATTGCTCGTAACATAGCTTTAGGACAATAATTAGAAATAACTATTTCTATCAGCCTTCAAATCTCCACACTGTTCATTTGTGTATAAAATGAAACATAATATCAAACGACCAATTTTCATCACTAGATATCGCTGGGAACATGATTTGAGGCGAATTAGGAGAAATAGCGATTTCTATCTGCCTTTAAATGTCCATACTGGTCATTTGTTTTTATAAATTGTTGATAAAATTAAGATAAAATATCAAATGACAAATTTCCTTCAATCAACACAACTAGGGACATAATTTGAGGAGAATTAATAAAAAAAACTATTTTTTTCTGCCTATAAATATCTATAGTGTGAATTTCCTTGATAAAATTTGTTTATACAATTAACAAAGAATATCAGATGACGAATTTTCATGATGAAGTATTACCTGGTCGATAAAAACAAAAATAAGTTTAACAAATTTTTAGTTCGCTAATATTAACTTTTTTCTCGCAATCAACATAATCTGCCCAATTTTCAAAAATCCTGTAAGATTTCAATATTTTCAGTTTGTCTGGGCCAAAATCTCATTTTTATGTACCTCAAAAAACTAAAACAATTTTTGGAAGCTTTTGAAACTATCCTGTAATTTTGTTGAGCGTGAACTTCATCAGACTCAAAATTTACCTAAAAAATGAGAAGATTTTAGCAATTTAAACGGCCAAACCTTGAATGAAATCAGTATTGAAAATTTCATTATTCTCAGAGTTTTTCAAAAATCTCTAATATTAATTTTTTCGTAATCTTCATAATGTGGCCAATTTTCAAAAATCTTGTAAGATTTCAAGATTTTCGAAAATTGGTCATATTATGTACATTTTTCTTTTTATTATATTACTTATATGATTTAATTAAACATTTTTTGAAATCTTCATTTGGCTGTGTGTAACCGTACGATCACATTTTGGAGAAAGTTTTCAATTGAAGACATTAAATTTAGGTTCAATCAAATTGAACTTCCTCTTTAAACGCTAACAAGAAAATTCCTGAAAACTGAAAAAAAATACATCCACCCAAGATGAAAAAGACACAAATAAAGAAAATAGATTAAAAAAAAGGCACCTCCATCTTCTTCCTCTCTCTTTCTTTATTTGGTGTTTAAAAAGTAATAATTTTATCGGAAGAAGTTGCATCGTCGTCGTTCTTGGTGCTTGGAATTTAAATTTTCTTTTAATTTCAAAACTTTACTTTATAAAAAATGTACTCGACAATTTTCGAATTGAAAATATCTGCAGTTCAGTATTGAATTTTGAATTCAAAATTAATCAGAAAATGTTGGCATATTCATTCACATTTCTTTTTTTACAGGGATTGCGGTAAGGAAATGCCGTACAACACGTTTGCGATTATGTAGCTTTCACTTCCGAGCTGCAGATTTTACGACTCCCGCCCCTTATGGAAATGTGATTCGCAGTGCAGTTCCTATGCACTGTCACCAACTGGATAAGTTCATGTCTGATTTCGACCAAAAAAGTGCAGAAATAAGAAACGAGGTAAGTAGTATTAATCTCCCACCATCTCCTTCACAGGTTTTTCAGGAAGAAAATGAGGACAGGACACCAGCGGAAAATGAGATAGCTACTAACGAAGGCGAAATCAGCGACGCCGGTAAGTTACTACTTTTGCAAGCAGAGAATGACAGGCTTCGTGCTATGATCTCAAAGCAGACTGCACAGATAAGTGCAAATGAGAATCCCACGCAGCTTGACGAAGCCACACCTAAATTAGATATTGAGAAATTTCTGGATGAACAGAATATCATGGATAAGTTGCGTAGGGCAATGATCAAACTGCAGCTTAGACCTAATACCAAAAGGCAACCATCTTATTCCGTAGATGAGAGATTGTTGGCCATTCTTTGGCATTACCATTCAGCATCTGCTTATGAAAGAATGCGAAAGGCAGGATTTATGCTGCCACACCCCAGAAGTGTAGAAATTTGGATCGCTAAAAAGCAGGTATATCCTGGATTTCTTTCAGTCTCGATGGCAACTTTGACAGAGATATTTAAAAAATTGCCAGAATGTGCAAGAAATTGCGCCGGGAAAATGGACGAAATGGATATTATAGAGCGTTTGGAATACGACTCCAGGATGGATATCATCGAGGGATTTCAAGATCTTGGTCACCTTGGCTGAACAGACAGGTTTCTTTCCAGGACGTTGTCGACACTTGGAAGGCTGATACTGCAAACGAGCTATCGAATATGCTTGGGCATATCACACGGGAACACCTGTTTCCGAATAATTTTCAAAAACAGAATGTTAGAAATGCCTTTCAAATGGTAAGTGGAAAACTTGCAGCTGCCATGAAAGCGGCAAAAGTAACAGAGGTGGCAGGAATAAAAACATCCAAGATTGAAGACGATCAATAGGTCGATATGGTTTGTTGAGAAGATGAATGTCGTAGTAGATGTTTGCAATAGCAGCAATGTTTACGACAAAAATCCCATAAAAGGCCCTTTGTCTCACAAAAATCCTAGATGCATTGATGTTCTGGAAGACTGTCTAACATGGGGATCTACTATCCACGTGAGAAGTAGATCAGGAAACCTGACCAGGTTACCCTGTTTCCAAGCCCTTGAAGGCACTATACGAGGCTTATTAGGACTTTACCGGGATATGATTTACACGTACGAGTCCTTCCAGTTGTGCGCAGTTATATGCAATACAGATACCGTCGAGCAATTGTTCTCCAGATTACGAGGACGAGGAGGATTCAATTCAAACCCTTCAAATCGAATGGTTCGTTTGACCTTTCGGATCTTGGTTTCTGTGAAGGATGTTGTAACTTAAAGCAGAGGTAATACTGCTGAGGATGAATCCAACTTTTCACCGATAGCGCCAGCAGCACTGAAGGAGCAGTTGAACACTTTCGTCTAAAACGTGTTGCGGGCATATTTTTAAAAAATATGAGATTTTGGAACAAGTAATTTTGGTCTATCTAGAATTGATTTAGCCTAAGTACTTTATAAATAATGTATATTTTAGTTGTAAACTGTATAAAAAGGTGCAAGAGTTTAGTGAAAGTGGCGTTTTTCACGTACATTTGAAAGTATTTAAACTAGCAAAATATATATTTAAATTGAACCTAGCCACAATACAATGATTGAGTGGTCTTTAAATTTTGTAGTTTATCACTTTATAGTCGTCTTTAGAAGGAAATTATAGGAAAAGCTATTTTAGGAGTGAACGTAAAAAGTCTGACATTTTGCACATTTTAAAAACTTTCCTGTGAAAAAATTATTTAACGTAAAATGTTAAAACTTACCATGAGTAATTTATCTACCATTTTGTATCTGAATCTAAGTGATATTTGTACAAAAATAATTTTCTTTATAATGAAATCACTGAGGGAAAGTTACAGATTCACGAGAAAATGCACATTTTAGAGGGTCGTAACTTTTTCCTGAGACCTCCAAAAATCAGAGGCTTCGCACATAATCAAGTTCCACTATCATTTACACACTGTTAACATTTTACGAAGCAATTCTGCTTAATTTAAAAAATTATCACCTTTAAAATTTAGACTCATGAGGGTTATTTTACACTACGTTAAGATATTAACTGAAGTTCATTAAAGTTGGAAGAACAATTATTTTCGAATCATTTTCGAATTAGAGCATGTGCAAATCATTCAAAATAATTGTTCTGCTAACTTCAGTTAATATCTTAACCTAGTGTAAAATAACCCTCACGAGCCTAAATTTTAAAGGTGATTATTTTTAAAATTAAGCAAGACCCCTTCGTAAAATTTTAACAGTGAGTAAGTCATAGTGGAACTCAATTCTGTACAAAGCTTCAGATTTTTTGGAGATCCCAGGGAAAAGTTGAGGCGCTATAAAATAGTATATTGGTCGCTAACTGACAAAAGCGGCTGATTTGAGACGTATATAAAAATGCGAGTTTTTAAGAGCCTGCGAAGAGTGTCAAAATTGAGTCGATTTGTGACAGATTAATGAAATAACATTATGTAAACATTGCACGCCAAAATAGCCTGTCACTTTGAAACTGTCTAAAGGCTTCTCCGAAACGGTGCCAGATGGCGCCATTGAAGGCACAATTTTTAAGACACTAAAGTCACTTTTGCTCCTGCATCACCGAGGTAAAAGTACTTTTACCCCGCTAAAAATAAACTGATGTCATCAGTCACAAAACAGACATTTCCGTCACGCGAAAAGGGCGTAAAAACTCGCATTTTTAATACGGGTGTTGCAAAAAGTACATTCTCTCACGATTTTGTAATTTTCCCAAAGTGATTTCATTATGAAGAAAATTATTTTTGGACAAGTATCAGATGGATTTCGATGTAGAATGGTACAAACATTACTCATGGTAAGTTTCAACATTTTTCGTTAAGTAGTTTTTTCACAAGATAGTTTTTACAATGTGCAAAATGGCAGATTTTTTACGCTGAATTCAAAAATAGCTTTTGCCTGTTGTTTCCTTTCAAAGTCGACTATAAAGTATTACACTAAAAAATTTAAAGGCCACTCAGTCATTATATCGTCGTCAGGTTCAATTTAAGTATATATTTTGCTAGTTTAAAGACTTTCAAATGTCCTATTTTTTAAAAATATGCTCGCAACACGGTTCAGACGAGTCAGTGGACTTACCCAGTAGAAAAAGATGGATTCAAAACTTTTTTTCCAGATAACTTATTTTTGGTTATATTTATGTGCATTGATATATCAGCATTTGAATTCTTAAGGACTGTATCTGCATATTAAAAAATATATAGATTTTCTAATAAAATAAGGAAATAGAAATTTCATAAAAATTGGTTTTCTTACGATCGAAATGGTTATCCATTTTCCAAATTTTAGTTTAAAATTAAAAAAAAAAATTAAAAGTTTTTTCTTGCAACAACCCAATTTAAAGGTACACCACGGACAGAAAGTTAGGATACATTTCCTTTGACCGTTTGAAAATTTATACTTCACTTCAAAGGCGAATATCTGTTCAGAAACTGAATCTACGACTTTGTAACCAGTATCATTTGAAATATTAGAAAATTTAGTGTCGAATCCGCCTAGTTGAAATTATTTTATTGAGCGATTCAAAAAATATTTTCCCTCAAAGTCAACAGTTTTTTTTAAAGCAAAATTAACATTTTAAAATCTTGAGTTCAACTCTTTGCCAAATCTAGAAAAGTGTTCCTAAAAATTTGGAAAAATCCAAGAATCAAAATTAAATCCTACTCTTTAAATTTGAACCAAGAGCATAATTAAATACTGTATAATTGCGGAGTGGTCATGAAAAATATTTACTCGCTTATAGATGTATTTAGTCCATTAGATATACAATGGAATATAATGGAATCCAACGTTGCACCTTATAACAAATGAAGGTTAAAAACGAATCTCGGACTTTCCGGCTTCCCAAAAATGTCTAGTGCACGAGTAAAATTTTTTTATGAACACTCAGCTATTACATAATATCTAATCATATTCTTGATTTAGATTTAAAGAGTAGGATTCACTCTTGATTTTATGATTTTTCCAAATTTTTAAAAACACTTTTCTAGATTTGGTAGAGTTGAACTCAAGATTTCAAAATGTTAATTTTGCTAAAAAAACTTCTGACTTTGAAGCTAAATATTTTTTGACTCGTTCAGAAAACTAATTTCAACCTACAGTGTATTCGACGCGAAATTTTCTAATCTTTCAAATGATTCTGATTTATAAAGTCGTATATTCAGTTTCTGCGCAGAAATTCGCCTTTGAAATAAAGTATGATTTTTCAAACGGTCAAAAAAATGTACCCAAACTTTCTGTCGGTAGTGTACAAATATGTAATTTGATACTGTTTCATTTAATTCAATTTAATCACTGTCTTTGCAGCTACAAATATTCCGTGCTTCTATGTTTGGCGCTACACTTTCCGAAGTTATGGCTTTGCAGCGAGATCGCTTTCCGCAACGAGATTTACCTTGGGTTCAGACTACGTTGACACGTCAGGTTTTGGTTCGAGGTGGAACAGTGACTGAAGGTATCTTCAGAGTATCAGCAGATGCTGACGAAGTCAGTGCTTTGAAATCTTGCTTGGACAGGTTCGAGGACGGTGCAATATTGGCAGCTTCGCAGGACGCACACGCCCCTGCGTCCCTTTTGAAATTGTGGGTTCGAGAGCTTTACGAACCCCTGATACCAGATTCCTTCTACAATGAATGTGTCTCCATGCGGCACGATGATCAAGAAGCTTCCGCTGCTAATGTGGCTGATGTAGTCGATAGACTTCCTGACCTTAACCGCAGAGTCCTATGTCATCTCGTACACTTCCTACAGGTATGTTCTTATTCACTTTCATCATTCAAAAACGTCTACAGCTTTCAATTTTTAACCAATTTCAAAGTTTTTTTATACAATTAAAGAGAATTGAATTCTTGAAAAAAACGTACGAAACGATATATTTTTGTTATTTACAGCCTATTTGAAAAAAATAAAGTTACAACAAAAAGTGTATTTTTAAGAAATAGTAGATTGCGTGCCAAGGGGAGAAAAATAGCGATTTCCGACGACTGTGAAGTTTGCCGCACGAGCTAAGCGAGGGTTGCATTCACACGAGTCGTTTCGTTTCTAATATGGTCGATTGATCAGTTGGGTAGCTGGGGGGCCAACAAACCTCAAAAAGCCATAGAAAGGCATGCAACCAAAAATTTGGAGCACAATTCATGCGTCCAACAGAACTTTGATCAAAGTTATCAAAATTTACCGCTAAACTACCATGAATCTTCAAAATTTTCGTAAATTACCATAAATTTACATAAATTACCATAATTTCTAAAATTTATGGTAATTTACCTGTAACTTTTGATAACAGTTCTGCTAGACATATGCGCATAGCTCGAGATGATTTCACGTAAGTAAGAAGAACTTGAATTCGTTTTCTTCCCTAGGGAAGAAAAGTAATGACGTAGCGGGAAGAAAGAAAAGTGGCCTGAAATTGGTTACTATCGAAGCGCTATGCAGTCCTCGAAAGTCGATTTTTCAGATGGGGCGTTGCGAAAAATATTTTTTTTTCTCAGCTCTTGACTTTTAGATATGTTTGTAATCAACTCGAATTACAATTTGAGCATGGAAAGAAGACAAATAATTTGTTTATTGTACAATTTTATTGTTATAAACAAATTTTATAAACATAAATCATTTTCATACTTTTTTCACGAAAAAAAATTCTGTGCCATCTAATATGTATCTAAGTAACTTCTCAAACTTACCAACCTACAGAAAATTGTTAACACTTAGCATTTAACGTTGTTATAAGTAATTCAAGTTGACAAATAGAACATTTTAATTTTTTCTTTTCGGAAAAAAATTCTTTTCCATCTTATATGTATCAAAATAACAATAAAAATTTTTCGTGTTTGGTAAGTCTGGAAAGCTATTTTGATAGATATAAGATATGGAATAATTTTTTCCGCAAAAAATAGATCAAAAATTTGTTTTTAAAGAAATAGGCTCAAGAATAGAAAAATTAAAAATATCGCTTCGTGCGCTTGTTAGTAATTTAATTCTCTTTAATTATAAAAAAAAATGTTTAAATTGATCATAGGGAATGCATAAGAAAATAGTTCTTGGGGAGCGTCCACATATCGTCGGGTTAGCGCAAGATCATGCCTAGCGTTACGTAATATGGGGACGCTTCCTTACTTTGCGAGCGATCAGTGAGAAAAATTCACCAGCTGATGATATTCATAATTTACAGGGTGTCTAGCGACCTTGAAAACCTGGAAATCTCCTTGAATTTTTTTCAAGATCGAGAAGTTTCTAGACTGTAGAATAATGTTTTTAACCTCTTGATTTAATTGTGCATTAAAAAAATATTTTTTAATTAAATTAGTCACCATTATTTAGACGGAAAGTAATAAGTAATCCTTGTTTTCTATGAACTATATTACGCAGTAGAAAATGCAAGGACAAATCAAAATGTAGCCTTGGAAATGTTTACGCGAAATGCTTAATTGAAATGATAAATAACCTTGAAGTTGTTTACGCAAAATTCGTTTCTCACAATTGCACAGTATAATTTTATGACATCGTCGAGAACCTTTTAGAAATTTCAAATGCTTGAGTCAGAATTCGTCTTGTGAAAGTGGCTCAGAAGTCTGGCTTTGAACACCTAAACTTAGCACGGACATGAACTACTTGAGCCGTCGAACGGTCTCAAGGTCGGTAAGGTAGGAATCTTGGTCTAGAACACCTTGAATTTTGTTCCTAAGAATCGCTAGACACCCTGTCATAGGATGTAGGATTAAATTTTGATTTTAATACTTGGCAATACTTATTTATAACAAGTTGGAACATCGGTCTTCCGGCATATATTATCATTTTCTATCCATCGTTTATATTCTTAATGTCTTGCCGTACCGGTTTCCTAATTCTTCATATGTCAAGGAACGTCATGCAACATATAACTTTAATACTTTAATACTTCTTTGAATTCAAATATATATTTTGTTGCTATAGATTTTCGCACGACCAGAGGTAGTTGCCCGTACGAAAATGGATGCAAACAACTTGGCGATGGTGATGGCGCCAAATATTTTGCGATGTACATCACAAGACCCGCGAGTAATCTTGGAAAATGCAAGAAAAGAGATGGCTTTTGTCCGTTCGATGATCGAGACGTTAGAAACTGCTTGGGTAGACGACCTTCACTGACCATCGCGCCACCGCTAGAATGTTCTAGACAACTATGCCAAATGAACCAGCTGATAATAATAATGATCATAGTTATCATTATGACTATTATTTTTTAAGTACTGACACTTTCGTTCATTCTTCGTTCATTCTCACTTTCATCATAGCCTCTCTCTCCCTCTCTCTCTCTTGTCTATTATGACGACTACAATCTACTGCTACGTGTATAGACACTATTGTGCTATTAACTCGTTTTTTTTCACTCTTCCTATTTATTATTTATACAAAGATTCTACGTTACGGAACTAGAGATTATTAGATTATATAGCTATATTGCAATAACATGTATGTATATTTTAACTTCCCTTGTTACCGCGTGTTAATCGCGGACGGCTTTTTTACTCGATCGTTGTTGAATCTCGTGTAAGATAAACGATACGTTACCGTGTATAGCTGCACCATGGAAGGTCTTTTTGTATAAGCGATGAAGCATCGTGTATGACGTTTTATTGTGAAGTAAACACTGTGAAAGGTTAGCAAGCTAAATCACGGTCTAGTTTCTTTTTCGACAAATCTATTCCTTATCCACTAGGATGGGTCGAAAATAATATTCTTTTTTGCAATGCACACATTAAAAATGTGAGTTTTTACGCTCGTTTCGCGTAATAAAAATGGCCGATTTCTGATCGTTAACGTCAGTTTGTTTTTAGAGGGTTAGAAGTACATTTACCCCGGTGATGTAAGGGCAAAAGTGATTTTAGCGTGTTAAAAACGGTGTCTTCGGTAGCGCCGTCTGGCATAGTTTCGGAGAAACCTTTAGTCAGTTTCAAAGTAACAGACAGTGACAGACTTTGGTGTGCAATGTTTACATAATGTTATTTCGTCAATCAGTCACAAATCTACTCACTTTTGAAAAGCTTCACGGGCTTTTAAAAACTTTCATCTTTGATGCGGTTATTGCAAAAAGTATCGTATGCATTATGGGACAAAAGTGGTGATTTGAGACTCGTGTAATTGCTCAGGCGGCAAACTTCACACTCGTCTCAAATTAGCTGCTTTTGTTCCTTAGCGCACAATATACTATTTTATTTTGGAAATGCTACTGTGCGTAAAACTTTCGCATTAGGGACATTATCAAGAGGATTCAATTTGAAATCGATCAATCAGTATGTAACTTAATGATTCGATTTTTTTATCAAACTGCATAACATGCCTATTTCTTTATGAATTTTTGGTTTACTACGGAGCCTGGACTATTTAAAAAAGGTATTGAATTCTGAAAAATATTCTAGTAAACTTGAGAACGACATACAGGGCTGACCGGAAAACCGGGAATTTTTTGAGACAGAGAAAACCGAGAAATAACGGTGAATTTATTTTTAGCGTTAATTTTTCTAATTTTTATTAGAAAACCTATTTGCAATGCAATTTTTAATCGTTAATTTTCAAGTTTAAATAATACAGTTTTGAGTGCTGGGCCAATTTCAAATTAAGAGCGTTTCAAATAGATTTTTTTTTACTTACAAACAATTTAAATCCGTTAATTAAAAATAAAAACCTTATGAAATAGATAATGTATTTCTAATTTATTAATTGTAAATAGAAATTCTTCAAAAATAAACAATTTTAAACTGAAGATTTTAAAAGTAAAACTATAATTAAATAAAATTCAAAGCTTAATAGTTGAATAATGATAAATTCAAAACGTTAATAATTAAATATTTTCAGATCAAAGCTTTACAAATTGTGGAAGGCTTCAAGAGTCAACAGCTATTCTGAATCAAGTTTTTAAAATGAAATTATTACAAATTAAAACGTTCAAAAAGTCTCAATAGTTGATCAGTTGGTTAAATTGTGAATGGTTAAAATTTCAGAGTACTGAATTTTCAATGTTACAGTTTTAAGTCTTCAATTTCAAAAATATTAATTTTACAATTAAAATGTTTATTAAAAATTTGGAATATTTAAAAATTTTAAATTAATCAGTTTTTCTAATGTCTAATTCTACAAAAGAGTTTAGTTTTTAAGAGATCTCAAATTGAAAATTGTTTAGTTTTGAAAATTTTAAACCTCTCATAATTTAAATTTTCAATCATAAACCTCATAAATCCAATTAAGAAAAGACTCAGCTTTTAATCCCTTACTTCCAGAATTAGTAAATGTTTAAGGCTTCGAGTTTGTACATGTTCAATTTTAAACATTAATTTATATTAAAAAATTTTTAGCTTATGACTTATTGCCTCACTCACTACTGAACATTTGTAAGTTAATAAACTTCAAAATGAACATTATTCATTGTAAATGGCTTTCAGTTTGAAAAAAATCGAACGTTTTAACTTAAAATGCCTTCGAAAGCTTGCATTTTTTATGTTTTTTAATGCATTTTTTCATAGGTCTTAGCGTCCGCCCTGTGCAACGCTCTTTATTGTTTATGAATTTAAAATAATTAAAATTAAAGTTAGATTAGTTTTATTTGATATGATTTTTTTAATGATATATTTTTTCACCTATTTCTATAATTTGCAGAACTTCTAGAATTTTTATAATTTTAGGAGGTTCAAAAAAAAGTAAGTTTTTTACCAAATGAATTGAAATAGAAAATTCGGCAAAATTTGCAAAAATTGAGGATATTATCTAAATTAATATAAAAAAAGTAACTGCGATTTTTCAAAATCTCGGTGAGTTACGAAGAGATGGAAGTTTTATGCATCCTAGCATTTTTCAACTAGAAAAATTATTTTTTTATCCACCTTATTATCCACGATAGGGAATTTTTTTTCTTATTTCTCGAGATCAAAGCCTATATTTTAAGATAGAAAACGCTAGTCGTATTTTTTTAGGTATTATACTATATTATACTATAAAAATTCATCGATCTGATTCCTTTAAGGATTCAGGATAAAAAAATATTGGAGGCATTTTATTTAAACGGAGCCTTCTATTTATTGGGCTGAATCACAATTTTCGCTCTATAATACAAATGTAATTTGAAAGAGATAAGCATCGATTGTACATTGGTTACGGAAAAAATAGTTTAACTATTCCATAAACTTGTATTAGTACATTCTCTGTTTTGAGTAATTGTAGAAATATATATATTCTTATGAGATTAAGAATGTTAAAAATAATTTACAAAGGTTTTTTCTTCGAACATTCGCTGTATAAGTAAAAAATAGTTTATAGATCGCATAAAAAAATTCTTAAATTTTTGGCAAAATTAATGCATGATAACATTTAAGAAATAAGTGTTACTACTAGTGATTCTTATCAATATACTTTCAATCTGTACAATATTTCTACTGCAAAAACGTAGAAATTTATGTATATACATTTTGCTTCACGATGTAAAAGTGGAAGGATATTTCTAAAATCAGGCTAGGCTTTGATGTTCATATTTAGTAGACTATTTCTGAATTTCTAGAAATCCAGAGCTAATGAAGTAATTATTATGAATCACAAAAGACTAACTAGTGATTAAAAATAGTTAAAAACGGTCGCTTGAATAATATAAAGTATTTTGCTAAAGTTAATTATTCTATCAGGAAAAGCTAATATGAGAGACTGAGATAGAAGTAATTCGATTTGAAAAAGAGGAAAAGCAATTTTTTCCACACTGGATTTTTTTTCGGCTAATTCGCTTTCCTTAACGATAAATATAGCCGCGTATATCAGGCTTGAAGCCTGAAAGTAGGCTGAGAGATTATAATGTACAAATAGCCTAGTTTTATAAAATATCTATGTACAAAATTTACAATTCGATCATTCGTACTAATACTGGTGGACACGCGTTTCTTATACAACACGCTATATTAGAGAGTCAATATTTGCGTTGGATTAGCCAAAGTCTTAAGTATTAATTTTCACTTTTCGAGATGTCGCAAAAGCTAAGAAATAATTTAATTTGACAAAATGTTTGATTGTTAATTAAATTTGATTTTGATGAATTTTAGGACCTTTTTGATTTTAATTTATTACTTTTCTTTTGCGTAATTCGGCTAATGAAATTCTGGATTTGGAATTGAGGGGCGAGTGGTCGTTGAGTCTTTGAGATCACTATACATTTTTTTTCTGATCAGGACGAATATATAATTATCTACAATTCCTCAGCAATTGTCAACAAAAGAGGCAGTTGACCCGCTCGCTATTTCTGCATAGTCACGTTTACTTGCTGAACATAATTTGCTGGAGAAATCTGCTTCTCTTTTCCTGTAAATAAGTAAATTAAATATTGAATCATGCGTTTGCAAATTTTAATTTTTCTTTTAGGTCAGCAAGTCATTTTCTATACTTTTGGTTACTTTTTGTACATTCATTTTACTGTGTGCAAATAATACTAATTTCATGTTTATAAATTTGGAATTTATGTAAGCCTTAAGATTAATATCTAATTTTATGTGAAGCGTGCGGAAATTGATTGAAAATTCTTATACTTGAGACATTTTTAATTGAAAAAGTTTATGAAAAACTCTAAAATGTAGTATTAGAAACTTAACAATTTTGAATTACAAACTTCGAAATTGTTTAATTTCAAACTGAAATGATCATAAAGGAATGAGTTTAGATTAAAAGTATTGAAGGCGTTCATGATTGGACACGTGGAATTGTTTAAGGCTTCTCGTTCGATCACTGAAGTTAAGCAGCGCTTGACTCGGTTATACTCGGTTGGGAGGAGCCCTTACTAGATGGGGGGTTTATTCATCGGATTCTAAGCTGCCTATACCGGGAATTTACTTCACCAGAAAAAAACCGGGGAATGATTGGGAATTTGATTCAGTGACCGGAATTTTTCTGTTGAATATACTAATATGTATATATACGTTGGGACAGAGGATTTCAGTAAAGAAATATAATTTTGAGTTGAAGGAACGGAATTTCCGTGAAGATTTATAATTCTTACTTCAGGACAGGGAAGTTTAGTAAAGAATTTTCTAAAAGAATTATAATTCCGAGTTGGGACATGGAATTTCAGTAAATAAATATAATTTTGAGTTTAAGAAAGGGAATTCCCGTGAAGAATTAAAATTTTGAGTTTAGGACAGAGAATTTCCGTGAAGAATTATAATTTTCACTTTGTAACAGCGAATTTTAGTAAAGAATTTTCTAAAAGATGTATAATTCTGAGATAGAACTGGGAATTTCCGTAAAGAATTATAATTTTCATTTTAGGTTTGCTTCAGAATAAAAAAATTTCTTTAAGAATTATAATTTGTCTTGAAACAGGGAATTTCAAAAATTCCCTGTTCCACGTCAGAATTCGTCACAATTTGAAACTTCCCTCCAAGTCTCCTTCTCCAAGTCAAATTATAATTCTTACAGAAATTTTCTATTCTAATGCAAACCTAAAATGAAAATTATAATTCTTTACAGAAACTCACAGTTCTATCTCAGAATTATAATTCTTTTAGAAAATTCTTTACTAAAATTCCCTGTTACCAAAGTAAAATTATAATTCTTCACGGAAATTCCCTGCCCTAAACTCACAATTATATTTCTTTACTGAAATTCCATGTCCCAACTGGGAACAGGTAATTATTGACATATAACGGGAAATTCGGGAAAATAATTTCAATTCTGATTTATAATAAGGGAATTTACAAAAAAAGAACTCTGTAAGTCAGAATTCGTCAGATTTTGAAAGTTTCTTGTTCCAAATCAGAATTTCCTTGAATTTAAAAATTCTTTTTTTTTTGCACGGGCAGGGAATTTTATTAAAACATATTTCAAAAGAATTATAATTCTGAGATATGAGTGCAAATTTCCGTAAAGAATTACGAGTATCACTTTAATTTTAGGTTCACTTTAGAACAGAAAATTTCATTAGGAATTATCATTTTTACTTCAGGACAAGGAGTTTCCGAAAGAATTATAGTTCGATTTGGAACAGAGAATTTTTTACATGGAAGGGAATTTCGGAAAATAATTTTAATTCTGATTTAGAAAAA